>JASKGM010017461.1:0-32086 GCA_034509205.1 Ceratonia siliqua
ATTCACTCTTTATAACCAGAAAAGATCATATCAGATTATCTTAGTATAGCAAACAAAAGTTCACTCAAAAGTAAATTAAAGTGTAAATTTCAGTGAACTTAAAACTTTCAGTTAACTGAATAATAAAATCACAGAATTTAAATAAATAAAGAGAGCAATGAAGAAATTTAGCACACAATGATTTATCCAAGTTCAACCCACGATGAGTGAACCTACATTTAGTCCCCTTGACTCTCGAGATTTCTCTACTATATTTTAAAAAGTTATAGTTAGTTTTCACAGCTCCCTAGAAACTGGTGGTTTGCTCTGTTCATCACAAACAAAAGGTCTTTAAATGATCACCCACAATGATACCTAGTGATTTTCTCCCCTCACCACAAAGGACTTCTTTGAATGAGAATAGAAAGGATAAGTCTCTCTTTAAAAGAGTATATGTATATGATGTGGTTCACTCTAGTTTTCTAAGACAATGAATCTCTTTTACTATTGAAAAACCAATATATAGAGAAGTTTGAAAGTTTAGGCTTAGAATGAAGGATTGTCTCTCTGATTCAGTTTTGATGGCTTCATTGTAGTGATGTGTCTTCTATTTATCTTCGTCTTTCACTAGCCGTTGAAATATATCCATTGTAACTTCTTTTTTTGGCCTGGAATTCGCTTCTCTAAAAGATCTTCCTGTATCTTCTTGCAGGCTACTTTGAAATGAGAATTTCTGATAAATGGGACACTGAGTTTTTCATGCTTTGTTGATTGCAGGCTTCTTTTCCTTGATTTTGTTTCTCTTCTCACAAGCAATAAATGGCGTATACACTTTTTAGCTTAGAGGAAGTATTCTTTTCTTCTTGCACAGTAATTTGGCTATCTTTGAAGCACATGAAGAGTGACTTGGAAATTGCATTTAAAGCTCAACACACTTTGTTCTTCTATTCTTTTGATTTGGATCTTCGCCACATGTCATATTTGTCTTTGTTATCTTGTGGCCTTTGCCCACATAGATGTTTTTGATGCCTTACTTTTATTTTCCTGAAATAATGTTTATTCAAATTAGTATAGTATCATGCTTCATAATTTTTATATTTTTGGAAGACATTAATCAAAACTGTATTGAGAATATATAAAAGCTAACTATCTCCCCTTCTTTGATGATGTCAAACCAAAAATTCAAAAATGCCCAATGATGCCAATGTAACTACAATAAATAACTAATTTATTGAGACTTTGAAACTTCCCTGGCGAATGGATTTCTCCCCCTCAATTGTTGCCAATTTGAATTTGATCATTTGTAATTTTTTGCATGTTGCTCCCCCTGAATTTATGCTGGGAATATTCTTGAATATTTTGAGTAATCATAAGAGATTTTGTTTTTATTTTTTATCCATTCTCCCCCACTTGACATCATGAAAAAGAGAACTGGAGTAATAGAATAATAGATGCATAAATGATAATATCAGAAACATCTTATGCATAATCAGGTTCAGTATATTGCAACAAAATGAAACATCTTTAAGTGCATCCACGACGTCCTAAGGAAGAATTGGTCAAGTGATTGGTGAGAATTATGACATATTGGCGAAGTTGTGAAGAGTCCTCACAATCTGAGTCATGGTGGTTTGAGTAGCATCTTATGATTGTCCTAGAGAGAATTTCAAGTTTCGATTCTGCGAAGCGAAGTTAGCAACCTGAATTTTCATAGTGTGAGTCATGACAATAGTATTTTGTTGTCGTCTTTGCACGTACTAAGTCAGGTTGTCAATTTTGTTTTCAATTTGTTGAATCGCTCACACAATAGTTTCAAACATGGGAAGACATAGATCAAGGGGTAGGAAGGAACTAGAAGGGGTATATCAGTTAGGAGCTGGAGTGACAAAAGATGAAGGAGTAGATGGTTTTGTTGAGAGACAAAAGGTTTAGATGTTTCAACATAAGTTTTCCTAATCCATTTTCCATTAATCAAAATATAGTTCATGTGACTGAAGGAGTTAGTGGAGTAGGTAGAAATCCTAGTTCTCTTGGTAGCCTTTGATAGATCAACCTTAAAATATTGAAAGATTTTAGTAAGCAACATTCCATAAGGAAAACTACCAACAACATCAAGATTATTAGCAATCTCAATCATATACTAAATAATCAAGGAGGCAAGATTTATTTTGAGTTCATTAACAACACAGTATAGAAGAAAGCCTCTCGCTTGTTAAGTGCATCCAGAGATCGAGTTCTAGGTAGAATGGTAGTGCCTATGATGTGTGCTATCATTCGATAAGGAAAGGATAAGGCAATAGCTTTGAAAGTGGATCATGGACTTAATTCCTTTCTTTCAACAAGATATTCTTTTAATTCAAAGTAGGATTTGTCAAATTCAGGTGCCCATGTATTCTTAAAGAACCAATTATTTCCTTCAGAAGGAATCCCTAATATCCTTTTAAGTGTAAATTCATTCAAATAGATAAGAGCACCTTCAACAAGGGTTTTTATTCCATCATTAGTTTCCTTTATATTAACATAAAATTTTCTAGCAATATCTTCATAAACTCTTCATAAATAGGTTCACTGATTTCTAACATAGATACCCAATCGAGAGAAGAGAAACATTCTTCAATGTCACATTGATTAGACTCGAGGAAGGAGAAATCTATGATTCTTTTAGTGGCAACAAGCTTAGAGGAAAAATATTTTTCAAACAATTTGAAATTGCTCTAAAGACATTATGATTAAACTTAGATTGACGAACACTACCATGAATAGTCTTTAGAATTGATGAGGGAGGATGAGAGGATTCTCCTATGGGTCTTTCCCTTTTTTGTTTTTCTGACAAATTAGCTTTAGGTTCATCTTTGTCTAGATTGACCTCAGATGAACTTTGGGTGCCATTTAAGGAAGCTTGTGTTGGAGATGAAGAAGTGCTTGGAGTTGTAGGAGTGGTGGTTTCCATTGGAGATGCAGTAGGAGATAGATCATCACTTAGCTCCGTTATTTTGGTAGGTTTTCCACTGGGAGGACGAACTTGGCTTTGAATCCTTTCGCTTCTTTTAAGAGCGGTTGGAGTTTGAGAGTGAGCACCTCTAGTTTTTGCCATTGTTGAATAGTTAAGCAGATAGAATGTGAGGAGTTAGGGCACAAAGAAGAGAAAGTGGGATTGGAGAAAGAATTTATAATTATTCTGGCTCTACAAAAGGATATGAAACTGATACAAATGGGAACCGTTACATTAAATGGTTCTTAGAAGTTGCTCAAAAAGTGTAACTGACTAATGGCACTGAGTGGGAAAGGAATTGGATAGGTTTAGGTTGCCACATTTACAAAATGCATAGGTTTGACAAAATTTATTTTCGAAAATATTTCTTTCTTGTGAATTCAAATTATCACAGATGCAATCAATCATGAGGTTCAGTTAACTAAGACAAGAAAAGCAAGTATTTAGTGTACCAAATCTAATTTCATATATTCCAACTAATCAACAAGTTGACTAAATCATATATTTTACATCGTTAAGCATAATTTTCAAATCAGTAAGTTGTAGATGGTCTTACCAAGCAGTGATTAACATGTAAGTACAAAGATTTAGAGATCATACTAGACATTTATTCTTAGTAGTCTACCATATCGACTTCTTTTCTCAAGGATTTGAATCTAGCTTCCAGCAATGGCTTGGTGAAGAGATATGCGAGTTATTCTTCAGAATTTACATATTTGACTTGAACATTTCCTTTGATGATGTGATCTCAAATAAAATGGTGCCTCATCTTGATATGTTTTGTTCATGAATGATGCACTGGATTCTTGGTTAGTGTATGGTGTTCGTATTATCATAAAAGATGGGAAATTGGCATATTCAAGAGAGTAGTCATTTAATTGTTGTTTCATCCATATGATTTGAGTGCAACAGCTACCTACAGCCATGTATTTTGCTTTTCTTGTTGATAAAGCAAATGTAGTTTACTTTTTTACTATCCCAATTAACAAGACGTTTCCCAAGAATTCACATAATCCACTCGTAGATTTTCTATCAGTTTTGTCTCCTGTAAAGTTAGCATCTAAATACCCTACTAAATCAAACTAATTAGTGAGTGGATACCAGAGACCATAACTTAGAGTTTCATTTAAATATTTAAATATCCTTTTAACTATTAGCAGATGTGATTCTTTTGGTTTAGCTTGTTATCTTGCAAATCTGTAAACACTGAATATTATATTTGGTCTGCTAACTATTAGATACAAAAGAGAGCTAACCTCTGAATTTCTTTTCATCAATATCCTTACCATATTCATTTATGTCTACCTTGGTAGAAGGACTTATAGTGGTACTCATTGATTTTGCTTTGTTGATCCCAAACTTTTGAATAAGCTCTCAGGTGTATTTTTCTTGATTGATAAAGATTCCATAATTGGTTTGTTTCACTTGAAGTCCAAGGAAAAAGGTGAGTTCTCCCATCATACTCATCTCAAATTCTCTTTTCATGAGATTAAAAAATTCTTCACAAATAGATGGATTAGTACTGCCAAATATGATATCATCAACATATATTTGAACTAATCATTGTTCAAATGTTTAGTAAATAGAGTGATGTCAATGTTTCTTCTTTTGAACCTAGTTTTAACCAAAAAACTGCTTAATTTTCTTACCAAGCTCTTGGAGCTAGTTTAAGACCATGAAGTGCCTTAGATAATTTATAAACATAGTCAGGATGCTCATAATCTTTAAACCCTAGTGGTTGTCTTACATAGACTTCCTCATCAATAAAACTATTCAAAAATGAACTTTTTACATCCATTTCATATAATTTGAATCCTTTATATGAGGCATATGCAAGACGCATTCTTATGGACTTTAAGCGAGCTACTGGTACATATATTTCATCATAGTCCACTCCTTCAACTTTAGTAAAACCTTAAGCTACTAACCTAGCTTTGTTTCTAACAATGTCTCTATGTTCATCTTATTTATTTTTAAATATCCATTTGGTATCAATTATGGCTTTATCAAGAGGCTTAGGAATAAGATACTAAACCTTATTTCTTTCAAATTGATTTAATTCCTCTTGCATAGCAATAATCCAGCCTTCATCTTTAAGAGCTTCCTCTACTACTTTTGGTTCAATTTTGAGACATAAAAGCTAAGTGTTTTTCTAGCTTGATATGAAGATCTAGTTCTTCTCCCCTCCAATGGATTTCCAATGATGAAGTTTATGGGATAGTTGGAGTCATGCTTCCATTCTCTAGGTGTTTTCAAGCTTGATTGAAATAGAATTTCTTCGTCTTCATTGCTATGAGAATCAACCCCTTTTGTTTCTGGATTTTGTAACTCCCTGATTATTGTGATGATTGAGTTTCACCATTATCCAGAAGCTCATCATCTCCATCTACTATTACAATTTTCTTTATCATAGTGTTAGATTCATCAAATATAACATGCATAGATTCTCAACCATTAGAGTTCTCTTGTTGTAGACTTTATAAGCTCCACTATTTGTAGAATAACCGAGAAAGATTCCTTCATTTGCTCTAGTATCAAACTTAACAATATTATTTTTTACATTGTTATGAATGAAGCATTTGCACCCAAATACATGAAAGTATCTTACATTAAGATTTCTTCCCTTCAATAGTTCATCAGGGGTTTCCTTCAAAATTGACTTGACTAGACATCTCTTTAATATGTAGCAAGCAGTATTGACAGCTTTAGCCCAAAAATATTTTGGAAGAGAACTTTCACATAACATAGTTATAGCAATATCTAGGAGAGTTCTATTTTTCCTCTCAACCACCCCATTTTGTTGAGGTGTTCTAGGACTAGAAAAGTTATGTGAAATACCATGATTATCACAAAATTTTCAAAGTCTTTGTTTTGAATTTCACCCCATGATCACTTTGGATTTTTAAAATAGTGTTATTAAATACATTTTGAAGTTTCTTAAAAAGAATTTCAAATGATTTGAATGCATCATCCTTGTGAGCTAAGAAAAGAACCCATGCATATCTAGAGTAGTCATCCACAATAACAAAACCATACTTTTTGCCACCAAGACTATGAGAAGATGTAGGTATAAAAAGATCCATATGAAGCAATTCAAGCGGCTTAACAGTTGAAACATTATTTTTAGGTGTAAAAGACAAATTGGTTTATTTCCCTTGCTGGTATGCATCATAGATATGCTCATTTTGAAAGTCAATTTTAGGTAATCCAACAACTAAATCTAATTTTGAAAGCTTTGAAGTAATATGCACACTGGCATGGCCAAACCTTTTATGCCACAGCCATGAATTGTCTTCCATATAGGTCAAACATTTTAATTCTTTCGAGGATAAATCATCTATATCCATTATATAAACATTCTCATGTTTGTGTCCAACAAGTATGATATTAGTATTTGACTTATCTAGAACTATGCAGTGTTTAGGGTAAAACACAACTTTAAAGCCATTGTCACATAGTTAGCTAAAGCTACTGAGGTTATGCTTTAGATTTTCTACTAGGGCTACATTACTCAAAAAACAATTTTCTTGCAGCATGTTTTTTCCAACCGACAATGTTACCTCTACCATTGTCACAAAAAGTAACTTATCCTCCTTTGGTTTTTTATAGTTCACTAAATTTATTAACATCACTAGTCATATGCCGAGAGCATCCACTATCCACATACGATTGTGAGCTCTTGGCCTTCAAACATACCTGAAAGATATATCATTCTAAAATTTAGGTACCTAATCTTTCATAAGCCCTTTGCTGTTAGTTCTTGTACACTTTGGTACCTAGACGAATTTCATGCAAGGATTACTTTTCCTTTGAAGACATGATGAACTTATATGCCCATTTCTTCAACAAAAATCAGATGTTAGATTTGAAGTTTTGGATTTACTTACTGACTTATACTTGTCACTTTTGAATATTCTAGGAAGAAATCCAAAACCACATTTATTGAATAAATTTCTCTTGACATTGAAAACATTCTTCATACTTTTAGAGTTGCTCAAAAATTTTTCAAGATCTTTAGATAATCTGATATTTTTCTTTTCAAGATCACTTACCTTATAAAGAAGTTCATTTGTTCTCCCAATCTGCTTTAAAACCTTTTCATTTTCATTTTTCAAAACACTAATTTACATTGCAGTTCTTTGATAGTTGTGTTTTTATAGTTGTCAAGTTCTCCATTTAAAAAAGCATTCTTTTGAGATAGCATATGATTATCTTCTAATGTCATGGTTAATTCATTCTCCAAATCTTTCTTTTCCTTTTCTAACTTAGTGCAAGAGGTAATAGCATGTTCTAAATCAATAAACAATTCATCCATAATATCTTGCATTTCATCATAAGATAAAGTGTTATCAAGGATTTCATTTACCTCATTGCTGTCTCCTATAGCCAGGAGACACTAGTTTGAAACTTCATTGGTGATGTCATGTTCATCTACATCCTCATCACTCCAAGTTCCAAACATTGCCTTTTTATTTGGCTCTCTTGATTCATTTTTCCTTTTTAGAGTAGGACATTTAGCTCTAACATATCCTACTTTACCACATTCATAATATGTGACATTGTTCTTGTTTGATTCTCCCTTGACTTTTCTTTGACTAGATCTTCTGGATTTTCTTTATTTCCACAACTATTATACTTTCTTGCTAATGAAGGCCTAGTCATTATCTTCATCAATGTTTCCAATATCTTATTCAGCTTCTTTGTTTGATCAATCAATGGATTTTAAGGCCACAACTTTGGAAGTCTTAGTTTCCTCTTTTACAAATCTTTGTAGATGAATCTTTTCATAAGCAATTAGGATTCCTTTGAGTTCATCATAGGTGATTCCATTGGGATTGACACTCTTAATAGTATCAACCTTAGATGACCAAGCTTTAAGCAAACATCTCATAATTTTTTTGACTTGTTCCTCATCAGAGTATGCTTTAACAAGAGATTTTAGATCACCAATGATTTTAGCAAAATAAGTTGAACATATCCTTCATTGATTCTTCCTCTTTCATAAAGAATAACTCATGTTAGTGTACTAACATGTTAACCTTAGTTTCCTTCACCTTGTTAGCTCCTTCATTGGTAATTTGAAGCTTGTCCCACATTTGCTTTCCTATGTCAACTTTAAATTTTGTCATATTAGCACCACTGACAGCTTAGAAGAGTATGTTAGTTGCTCTGTCATTTGCTTATACAACTTTAATGTCTTCCTTAGTCCATTCCCTTCTTGGCTTCTCAAATTCTTTTCCATTCTCCATTTTTTGTGGCATGTTAAGCCTGTTTTCTATTACTTCCCATGCTGCGAAGTCTATTGCTTTTATGTAGGTTTTCATTCTTACTTTTCAATGATTGTAGTGACTTCCATTGAAGTAAGGAGGTCGATTAGTTCAATGATCTTCTAAGAAATATGATCCCTCTATTTGATAATGAGACATTTTTCTGCAAAAAATCTTTACTCAAGTTGTTAAGCCTTGTTAGTGAGATCTACTTTGATACCAATTCAAAGACAAGATGGGGGTGAATTGCATTTCCCAAAATATTTCTCTATCTTATTCACTCTTCTTAATATGTTTAAAAATTTTTAAACAACAAAACTGCAGTTGATTCACTCTTTATAACTAGAAAAGATTAGATCGAATTATCTTAGTATAGTAAACAAAGTTCACTAAAAAGTAAAGTGTAAATTTTAGTGAACATATAACTTTCAGTTAACTGATTGATCAAATCAAAGAGCAATTTAAACAAATAAATAGAGTAAGTAAGAGATTCAGCACACAATGATTTATCCTGGTTTAACCCACAATGAGTGAGCCTACATCCAGTCCCCTTGACTCCCAAGGGATTTCTCCACTATACTTTAACAAATTATAGCGAGTTTTCATAGCTTACTAGAAACTAGTGGTTTGCTTTGTTCACCACAAACAAGAAGGTTTCTCAATGATCACCCACAATGATACCTAGTGGTTTTCACCCCTTACCACAAAGGACTTCTTTGAATGAGAATAAAAAGGATAAATTTCTCTCTAAAAGAGTATATGTATATGATGTGGCTCACTTTGGTTTCCTAAGACAGTGAATCTCTTTTACTATTGAAAAACCAATATATAGAGAATTTTGAAAATTTAGGCTCAGAATAAAGGGTTGTCTCTCTGATTCAGTTTCAATGGCTTCATCATAGTGATGTGTGTTTTATTTATCTTCATCTTTCACTAGCCACTTAAATATATCCATTGTAACTTCTTTCTTTTTGCCTATAATTTGATTCTCTAAAAGATCTCCTTGTATCTTCTTTGGTGCTTCCATTCAATCCATGGCGAACAGCACCCATTCCAAGGCAATTTTTGAATGGCTGGAAGATGCACTAGCTAAGCAAGTTTTAGCATAAGCTTCAATGACTGCAAAAGTGGATGACTTAATAACAAAGATTGCTATTCTAGAAGAAAGATAACCTCCATTATTACCGATAGTTGATCCATTTAAAATTTCCAATTTTGCCACTGTTCCTTCACCATCATCCTCCTCCAAACCATATATTAAACTTGATGTTCCTCATTTCGACGACTCAGATCTTCTTGATTGGATTTTTAAAATCAACTAGTTTTTTTATTATCACAGTATGCCAGATGAACAACGTGTCACCATAGCTTTATTTTATATGGATGGACTTGCTCTTAGTTGGTACTAATGATATATTGTAATTCGCAAATCACATCATGGACAAGATTGCTCCATGCTTTGGAAATTCAGTTTCACCATCGTAATATGAAGATCCAAAAGGATTGTTATTCAAATTGGCACATTGAGGTTTGGTTACTAAGTATTTGTAGGAATTTGAGACACTTGCCAATAGGACAGTAGGCTTGGCACCTTAATTTCTTATGTTGTGTTACAGCCTCTGTGATTATCATAGGCTGCCAACCTTGTGAATTTGCAAGAGGCTAAATGGCTTGACTATCACTGAAAATATCGACCTTGTCCTCTTAATTCTGTTCCATCATTATCCCTAGCGAATTCAACCACTCATTTGCCTCCATTACTTCCGGCACCGCCAGCACCAGCTAAACCTATTTTTAAAAAACTAACATTGCTAGAAATGGTGGCAAGGTACGAAAAAACCTTTATTTTAACTACAATGAGAAATTTTCTTCATCGCATAAATGTAGTTCTCAGTTCTTCTTACAAATTACAGACAATGAAGAATATGTAGAACCAGTAATCGAGAATGATCAGGATAATCTAACGCCGATGGATCTGCCAAAAAATAGAGTAGAGGGGGAAGACTAGCTCAAAATAGCTTCTACAACCTTTCGGGTCATTGGCCTCCACAAACTCTTCAGGTCAAAGGTTTGATTTATAAACAATCGATTCAAGTGTTGGTGGATAGGAGAAACATGCACAATTTCATCCAAACCAAATTGGCCCGTTTCATACACTTGACTTTATGTCTGGCCTAATCGTTGCAAGTAATGGTAGGAAATGGAGAATACCTCATCAGTCACCACGTATGCAAATGAGTTCCACAAATTACTGGGGACATGAAATTCCACATGGATTATTATGTCTTATAATTATGCGGCACAAATCTCATTTTGGGGGTTTAATGGTTGAAGTTGTTAGGCTCAATCATAACTAATTAGTCCAAATTGATAATGCAGTTCAATTGGCTAGGCCGAGAGGTCCAATTGCAAGCTATTACTCATGACATTTTAATGAGATATCGGGCCATCAATTGAATCGTCTTGTTTCAACTGATGTCATGGCCCAACTATATCATTTACACGTTGGACCAGTAAATGAACCCAAGTCACAAGATAAGCCCAACTCTTTCAAACACTCTAATATATTCATTGAGCATCTTCTTACTTGATATGCTTCTCTATTCGCACCACCCAACACCTTGCCACCAACCAAAAAGGTTGATTATAACATTCATCTCCTTCCAAATGTTGTGTCTGTCAATGGTAGGCCCTATCATTATTCCCAGTTCTAGAAAGAGGAGATTAAGCAAAAAGTTAAACAAATGCTTGAAGCTCTCATTATTCAACCAAGCAACAGTGCATTTTCTTCACCAATTCTATTGGTTAAGAAGAATGATAGGACTTGGCAATTCTATATTGACCATAGAGCATTGAATGCTATCAACATTAAGGATCAATTTCTAATTTTGACAATTGACATTTTGCTTGATGAATTGGAAAATGCCCAATGGTTTTCTAAACTTGATCTTAGGCAAGGGTATCAATAGACAAGGATGTACAAATCTAATATTGCCCAAACTACATTTAGAACTCACAGTGGACATTATGAATTTAGGATGATGTCTTTCGACTTATGTAACGTGCCAGCCACCTTCGTGGCCACCATGAATGAACTATTTAGGTCGGTTTTACATAAATTCACTGTCATTTTTTTTATGATATCCTCATTTATAGTGTTGCATTCGAGGATCAAATTCGACACTTGACTCAGCAATTCAATTCCTTACAACAAGGCTACTTCTTCTTGAAAACTTCAAAGTGCTTGTTTACTCGCAAAAGATCGAATATTTCGGACATGCTGTGACCAACAATGGCGTGGAATTGGATCATTCCAAGATCCAAGTTATGTTGGATTGACCAATCCCATCTTCAATCAAAGTTCTTCGTGGTTTCAGATTTACTAGATTTTACAAAACATTTTGTCTAAAATTATGTATTACTCACTGCTCCATTGACTGAATTGCTAAAAAAGATCGATTTGAGTGGATGGCACAGTCTGAGAATGTGTTCAATCCATTAAAGCAAGCTATGTCACTGGCTCTCATTTTGGCGCTTCTGGATTTTGCTCAACCTTTCGCAATGCACATTGATGCATCAAGGGTCAGTATGGGTGTTGTGCTTATTTAAACTAAGATGCTAATTGCATTTTTTAGCAAGAAATTTTGTTCTAAAATAACATATGCATCCACCTACATCTGGGACTTAATTACCATTACTTTCGTTGTCAAAAAGTGGTGCCAGTATCTTCTTGGGCATAAATTCACAATCATAACAAACCACCGAAGCCTATGAGAGTTATTGACCCAGGTGATTTAGATGCTAGGCAACAATATTATCTTGTTAAATATCCTAGGTGAGCTAAAATCGTAGCCAATGTACTTTCACATATTGATGATGATGAGAACTGGTTAATGTGTTGGGAATTGGTTACCCTGGAAAGCAAGTCGTATTCCCCAATTTGATGTAAATACATTTTTTATATTAATAAATAAAGAGTTTATTTATATAATTTTTATTTTCTAGTTATTAAGGTTCCCAGATTCTAATAAATTAAGATACAGTTGCATAAGGGTTATGCAAAAGGAGATATCTATCTTTAGATGAATCTAATACTATTAACAGTCACTGAATAGAGACGGTCACTCTATTCAATAAAGACTATAGTGGCCGGATTATCTCTATACAAATAATGAGATTCTTCTCTAAGGAAATGATGAATCTTAAATCATTGAAGTAGTAGACTTTAGGAAATGACACTATTAAATGAATTGGAATCAAGTGAGATATCATGTTCAAGTTGATATTGTTGCTTTGAACTTGAACTCACACACATTGAATCCACTAGTGGGAGAACCAAATCCAAATGAATTATGGACTCATATTCATGACCATTGTGATCTTTGATATACTATAAGTGCAACCATTATGTGACATTAGTCAAAACTCTATATGTTGGGATGATAGTGGGGGTGAACATCTGAGAACAAAAATCCAAGACATGGGGTTCATAGCATTACCTCACTTTTGGTAATTTTAGGAAGACAAGTGACATATCTGAGCCCAGTGAAATGATGAATGAGCAACTCATGATTTATAAATAATTTTAGAAAATTTCTAAAAGATTAGCTGGTCACTTATTGGACAAAATATGAGACCCGGAGACAAAATTGACATAACAAGTAAAATGGTAATTTTACCTTATATTAATGGATGGCTACGAGGGTTCATAAACACTATGTTTGCAAATTGGATAAATCAATGTTCAACATTAACTATTTGTAATTTTAGGAATTATCAAAAGTGCAATCATGAGTCATTGATGAAAGGACTTCATGACTAATAAACTTAGATTATCTTAATGAGATTAAAATAATCCCAACTTGAGGTTGAAATTCTTATGTCCAAATGATTTCCCACCCAGCTTTGGAGAATTTAATCCACATTGAGTTTGAATGAATTCAAGATGGAAATAATTGATAGCAGTTCAGCTTATGTCCTAATTAAGATAAAAGTTGTCTTAATTTAGACAAAAGAATTATTTTAGGACAAATGTTGTCCTAAGCATGCTTGAAAAGGTGAGAAACAATTTTGTCACTAAAGAGACAAAATAATTCTTACATTAGTTGTCTAAATTGAACAAGTGTTGTTTAATTAGACATTAGAATTTTAAGACAAATGTTTGTCATAATTAAAATAAGTGTTGTATCAATTTGCACCACCTTTATCATAATAATTTTTTTTGTTTAATTACTTTAAATTAATGTTTGAATTGTTCAAATATTTAATTTAAAGAAGTTGAAGAAAATAAAATTAAATCCCTCTTTAATTAGGAATTTTGACCTAGGCATGTATTTAGGATGAAAATTTGATTAAATTAAATTAATCCTAATTACCTAAAGTTTGAATTGTTCAAACTTATGTAAAGCAATCCATCTCTGTATAGGATAGAGAGATGGCCGACCATATATGGTAGAGAGAGGCTTGAAATATTCAAACATGGATCTCCCTAATTATCCTAATTATCTAAGTTAATAAAAAGGGTGAGAAATTAAAAGATTTTTATTTTCTCAGGAAACCTACATTCACTAGGAAATTAAGTTGAAGGGATTTAATTAAGTGAAATTCATTTATTAGAATTTTAATTTAAGTATGACCAATTAGAAAGCCACACATGTTTTGTTTAATTATTAAATAAAATAAGTTATTATACAAATTAATAATATGATTATCTAATTCCTTCTGTTATTAGGCATGTGGATTCCTAATTGTTAGGGATTCATTTTTTGAATACACTCATGTGACCTAGGGTTGGGTGATTATATATGTCATCAACCCTTTTCCCTCACCTAGCCATCCAAGCATATTGAGAGAGGAGAGATTTCTTCTGGCCGTCACATTGAAAAAGAAAAATATCGAGAGTGCCACAAGGTTTTGAGAGAAAAACACAAGAGAAAAAGTGAATTCTTTTTTAGTCCCATTATAGAGTTCTTCATGCCAAGTACAAGGAACAAAGGGGAAGGCTTTCTAATCTAATTTTGAAAGCTATCAATTATTTTTCTTTTCATCTTTTGTTTTGTTCCAATCACTAAATATATTCACTATAGATTTCGTGGATTGGTGCTTCCTAAAGAATAGGTAATCAGTGCGCTTAGTTGGGAAGTGTAGTACAAGTTTAAAGTGACTCTAAGAGGTATGTAAAATTTCTATCTATTGTACTTCTCTCTCTAGCTGTGAGTTGTTTGCTTGGTGTTTTGTTTCCACCTATTTACAAGCTTAAATGTTTTAGAAGTTTTAAAAACTATGCTTGTACCATAAACACCTAGGGGTAACAACTAGTTCCAACAATTGATATCAGGGCCTTGGTTCCCAGCTATGTGTGTGTATGATGCATGGTTGACACCTAGAAATCATTTACAATGTATGATTATATGTATGATGTCTTTGATATGTTGGTTTTGACTTAACTTAACTTGCTAGCCATATTAATTCCTTAGAGGAATTTCCTTGCTTTTTTTTGGGAAGTAACAAGAAGGGTGACCCCATATGGTCATGTTTCCTTCTTGGTTTATTTTTTTATTTTTAAAATTACAAAACTATGTTGTAAATGGCAAAAAGCCACCACTTGTAACATTAAGGCCACGACAAGTCCAAGAAAGGTGTGAGGCCTCTCGGTCAAGCCTAAGAAGAAAAATATGGTCACATCCCAATTCTTGGTAAGTTGGTGGAGGCATACCAAGAGTCCAAAAGTTAGAGCAAAAGCAAGGAATGACGAAAATAAATGTAATAGTTTAGGATTTTCTTCTCTTTTCTTTTCTAGGATGGACATGAATATGGTCTTGGTATTTTATTTAAATTTTTATAATGTGATATTATATGCTATAACATGCCATGTAAACTAATAGGTGCCAATCAACTTCACTGCTCATGCATGCATTATGTTTTATATTTTAAAAGAGTTTTAAAATGATAAACCATAAGAAAGATGAATAATTAGCAAGTTGGCTAATAGGACTTAATTTTTTAACTAAATAAATTAATTAGAAATTAATTAGGTCCATAATTGATAAATTAGTTAAAGGTAATTAATTTTCAACTAAAGAGTTTAGTTAGAATTAATTTAGTCACCTAGTAACTAATTAGTCAATTAAATTACCTTAGTTTATTTTCAAACTAAGAATTAGTATGAAAATAATTAAATAAATAATACTCCTAAATAATTAGTAAAAGTTACTAATATAAATCCTATCTAAAAAGTTTAGAAAGAAAACCAGGTTCATAAGTAATTTAGGTTTTCTAAGAGATGCAAGTTAAAAAAATTGGTAAATCAACTTAGAATACTTAATCATAATTAATTAATTGAGTGAGAGATGGTACTAGTAATCATAGAACCCATGACCTCCAACCATTAGTCCATTGTCATGGAGTTTATGTCACTCCCTACAAGCGGCCATATACCCAGACCATGACTGGAGTGGATTTCCTATGTGATAAGTCTACCTTGCTGGAATATTAAGTGTGACTTCCCATAGAAGCATACTTAGTGGTACATCTAGGTGAGATGAAATGGCTGGTTAATACACTCAACATTAACCTATCAATATACTACCTATATTAGCTCCGTTGATAGAATTAATAGGCCAAATAAAGGCACTCCAAAACTATGTGAAGTATGAAGATACCGGGTAGCAAAGTTGAGTGAGCCAATTTACCTTGCAATAAGTATTCATGGCCTATAGTTAGTTGCTTATTGCGGAAGGTGAATGACTATCAAACAATAATTAATATGCTCATGTATACATGCATCGTGTTTAAAAGTCCATTCAATAAATAGTAGCTTAATAATATTAAATGTATTTTTATAGACAATCCCTTAATCATTAGCCCACTATCTATTTTTCTTAACAAATGCACCTAGAACGGTGAGAATTATGTGGAGTGGAAGAGAAACCTCAACATCATTTCACTACTAAGTGAAACTGAGTATCATAAGAGGTGGTATGATGCCAATGTGCTGGCTAAGTGCTACATACTGGCCTCGTGCTACATACTGGCCTCAATGACTAGTGTGTTGCAACAACAGTATGATGGCATGGAATATGCCACTAACATAATGTACCATCTACATGAGATGTTTGGTACAAAGACTTAGTCTGCTAAGGTGAAAGCTGTCAATCATTTCAAGGACCTCAAGCATAAACCAGGGGAACTAGTAAGAGATTACGTGCTTAATGTAATCTTCTACCTTAATGAGGCTCAGCTACACGGGGATGAGATTGATCTGGACAATCAAGTGTCTATGATCATTCACATTCTGAACTCCAAGTTCTTGCAATTCAAGTTGGACTATGAATTACATAGCAGTGACTTTACCCTTAGTCGGTTGATGAATCGCCTTCAAGCTATAGAGGAGATTCTTGAAATCAAGAAGAACCTAAAGGTAAACGTGGTAGTTGTGGAGTCCACGAAGGCAAAGGGGCTAGACAATAAAAAGAAAAATAACAAGAAATCTGTAGGGACAAAGAAGCCCATGAAAAAGAAGGTTTGAAAGGATAGCACCAAGAGAAAGTGCTTCCATTGTGGTGCTAAAGGACATTGGAAGAGGAGCTGCAAGGCCTACCTTAATTCTGTAAACAATAAACAAGGTCCAAGTTTTCTAAACATGTTAGAAGCCTTTGTTAGTGGATGATTTAATAAATCATTACTCTCATAAAATACACCATATATATATATATATATATATATATAATTCTTATACACATATCTTATATTATATAATACGTATAATATTTAATAAATAAATTATTTATATGCTTTAAATATGATAAAATTAATAATGTATAATAAAATTCATATAAGACTTATTTCATCGTATTTAAAATATACACAATTTGAATTTATTAAATATTGTTGAAATAATATAATAAAATAATATATATATATATATATATATATATATATATATATATATAAAAGGATTAACTTTAGGAGTTCCTTCCAATTAAAAGAACCTGAAGTTTCTATCACCATACCTATAAACTTATAATAAATAACAACATACAGGTAACTTATCACAATTTCAAGCATCAATAATGACATAATATTAATATTACTAATATTTAATAGAAAAAAATGTAGGGGGTCCTTATAATTTTAGATATTAAGTGATGATGTCACGTGAAGAATGCAGTCATATGAGTTTGAATATATAATATTTTTGGTATATATATACATAGCAGTTCTAGTTATAACATGATGGGGAGGTCAAAATTTTTTAAAAGTTCTTTTTTATTGCAAGGAGAGAGAGAAAAAAAAAAGACATCCACGAACATTGGGATTCAGGAGATTAACAGAATTCAAAACAATATTCAACAAATATTATAAAACAAAATCATTGAAATTGTTAAGAATGTAGAAAAAGGGATATTCTTATTTCTGTCACTTGTAATTACAATGATACATTGCTGGTTAAATAGATACAAGGAGCTAGACTAAGTATGGAAAGAAAGAAATGTAAGGAAAGGATTGATATTTACAAATAAATGAATATTCCTAAAATTATGGTGATGATTCCTTGGCTGATTTTGTGCAAATTGGAATCCTGTGAATGAGTTGATTTGATTGTGTCAATAGAAATTTCACCTATGTACGTATACCTACATATATAAAATATCAAAATCATTTTTCCATTCTTGCAAGTTAGCT
The DNA here is from genome assembly GCA_034509205.1 of Ceratonia siliqua. Classification (NCBI taxonomy): domain Eukaryota; kingdom Viridiplantae; phylum Streptophyta; class Magnoliopsida; order Fabales; family Fabaceae; genus Ceratonia; species Ceratonia siliqua. Next base: position 17,923 of record JASKGM010017461.1, read on the forward strand.
CAAGTAATATATCTTTTAATACAAAGTGTTAAATAATTTCACATAATTAATTTTAATTTATCGTGTAAACATAATTAAATTAGTAGATATTTAACATTAATTAAAAAATATTACCACTGTCTTAGTTTATTGATGTTTTAAATGGCTTTTGAGATCAGAAATATTTAATTTTTCTTGTTGGTATTTAATTATATTTACATGTAAACATAATAAAATTATGTTTATCAGTAAACCACATTTAATATCGTTTACATGTAAATTACATTTAATTTGTTTATATGTAAACCAAACGTTCAATAGTAAAATTTTCCTCTTTTCTCGTTACAGTTATATATAAGAAAAAAAAAAGGCATATCTAGGCTTAGAAAGAAAGCATACAAATGCTAAAATAAGTAATATTAATTCCTAGACTCGCTAGTTGCAAACAAATGTCAATGAAAATTTAAAGAGATCAAGAGAAACTTCTTGTTGAACCTACAATCAAAGTTGTGGAATCCGACTTAGATCATGATCTATACGTATATATTTTCTGATGGTGATAAAATGATTACTAGAGTCCTCCCTGGTAACAAAATCTCACACCCTACTCTAGGTGCACGTGACCAGCGTAGAAGATTACAATAAAGTAATACCCTACAAGTATGAACTTTAGTAATATGTAGACTTTAAACTAGATATCAAGTAATAAATTTAAAGATCATCCAACCATGTAATAAACACGAAGGAATTTAATAAAATTTTGGTAGAGATTCATTGGAGTACAACAGCAATCCAAAAGGGTGGACTAGCCCATCACATTAACTAGGCCTCCATGGCCAAAATGAAATGAACATGTACCTAGATACCATTGACAACATGGCTAAATGCCATTACACAAACTTTGAAACAAAACGAACATGACAACATTTAACATAGACTATTCAAGCCCTATATAACTGTCCAATATCAATTCCAAAAGTTGCTCCATTGGCTAGAGGAAAACCCACTAAGCTGCACCACTGGAGGTTTTGATTATGGGGAAGTCATAGCTCTATCTGGAAAATGTAAAGAGAGGAATGAGTAACACAGACCAATGTGGAGGAAACCCACGTCAAAGGGTACAAATTTGAAAATAATAAATACGTATATGATAATGCTTTGGTGCTTATGATGTAAATATAAATAATGAAGCAATAACTGTATAAAATTTCATATGATAATTCATGCAATGGAAATAAGTAAACAATGGAAAAGAAATGGATAATTCAATACTTGTACATGAAAACTCATATGCTTAAATTTGTAAAGTATCTATGTCTATGCCAAAACAACTGGTATACTTATACATAAAAATCTCATAAACTTTACTATATGAACTTCATGTATTTATACAATTGACATGGCATGAACTCGTACAAAAAAAAAATCATATTCTTACATAAAACTCTCATTAAAAGAAGTGAATATTTTATATACTTATCTAATTGGAAATCATTCACTTATAGACTAAAATTCATATATTTATAATCCGAAATTATATATTTTGTTTTATGTTGAGAATGGATCAACTTGTTCTTTACATAGGAAACTCTCTCATGTAACCTGTAATACATAAGTATACATTCTGAGCAAGCTCAACTCACATATTCTAGCCAAGTACCCATCTCATGTAACTCCTTATGCCTCTCGATATAGTCCATGGACAATTCACTTGCTAGGTACACCTAAGATTTTCATATGAAAGTGACTAAGGATCAACTCAAAAAAATTTTCATGTATCATAAAACATAGCTCCCTTTTCCTTTTGCACATTGTTCTTTGCATATAAATGAATCATATGAAAGTAGAATCATAATGCATCAATATATATCAATATATGAAGATGGTCAAATAAAAATGTAACTATACAAGAAATAGTTCATATATATGTGAATTGACTATTTGGAAATAAGAAGGTAATACCACAATCAACTTCTGTGCCTTATGTGTAACTACAATAGTTCTTTGAGAATTCATATATCAAGTATGGATCATACACACACAAAATATCTCACATTATAAGAAATTTCATATAAATCAAAAAAATTGTTGATGCCATGGCTTTCAAGCATGTAAGAATGGTATATAATATCCAATATTTTTTTATGTATCTCTTTGTAAACTAATATGGTAAATTTTAATAATGATATCTTTTAGGGGATTAGAAGGCATAATAACTCAATATCACAAATAATTATAAAGAAAACACATGTAACCAATGTAACCAAGGGCATGGGTAAACCTATTTAGAATGGACGGAGGTAGAATGGCTTCCTAGATACATATGACATATACTGATATGATGTAGAAAGTCCCACATCGGTTTCGCATATTAAAACGGAATGGTACTTAAGTTGCGAAGGCATCCTCTCCTAATGGACTAGTCTTTTGGGGTGAGTTCTACCTTAGTTTCTTAGCAGTGGTTAGCACCACTGTTATGAACAAATGCACAATTTCAAGGATGTGCTCCTCCAGATAGACAAGAGAGAAAGGAAAAGATTTTTGATATTTTTTATAGCCACCATACGACTGACCCAATACACATATAAAGGCATTCAAAACTAGCTACCAATACAATATGAGCACCTAGAGACTAATACAGCATGGAAATACTACTAATAAACTGTAACAACACTAAACAGCTAATACTACACCCTCAGCATTGATACTCTTTGAGCCACGTTGGCGGTTTACGCCTTCTAACTGTCGACGTGGTGTTGGCACTCTTATCATTACCCCTCCCAGTCCATCAGGACCTTGTCCTCAAGGTCAAACGTAGGATAAAGTGTGCGAAATTCATCCAAGGAGATCTAAGAAGCTTCCTCTAATGATAGTCCTTCCCATTGAACTAGCAGTTGAAGTTGGAACTTAAACCCAATCTTAACCTGGAAAGTGTGCAGAAAAGAAAGTGGTAGGATGATTGGATGATTATCAATAATGGTAGAAGTCAGAGGCAAAGCATGCAAGGTAGAATCTTAGCGAAATGGTTATGGAGCAGAGATATGAAAAATAGGGTGCATTTAACATCCTCAGGGAAGCGAACTCGGTATGCTACCGGAAATGGCCCATAAAAACATTGATTAAGTTTAGTGAATGGCTACTTGGACAAGGTCATTTGCCTATAGGGATGTAGTTTGATAAGAACCAAGTCACCAATGTTAAACTTATGATCTCGGCGATGACAATCAGAATAGTGCTTCATCCGTTGTTGAGCCTGTAAAAGATGTGTCTTTAACTCTCTTAATAAATGAATATGAATTTGAAGCTCTGTTTCAATGGCTTCAACCATAAGATTAGGAGGTGAACAGGGAACTAAGCAAGGTGGAGCTCGACTGTAAACCACCTGATACGGTGTGGTTTTAATGGAGGAGTGAAAGGATGTGTTGTAGGATAACTCAACCTAGCACAACAACTTGTACCATTGGTGAGGTCGATCAAAAGTGAAACTACGCAAGTATTGTTCTAATCCCTAATTAGTGACCTTAGTTTAGTTATCCGATTGAGGATGGTAAGTGCTACTGTAAGCTAGCTTATTACCACTCAAGAGGAATATTTCTTTCCAAAATTTACCGAGGAAGATAGGATCACGGTCACTCACAATACTTAGTGGAAACCCATGAAGCTTGGCAACATGTTGAATAAAGACTTCAGCAACTTTAGAGGCAGTAAACCCTGAAGGAAGTGCAGCAAAGTGAGCATATTTTGACAAGTGGTCGACCACTATGAAAATAACTAAGTACCCTTGTGAACTAGGTAGTCCAACAATAAAGTCCATTGTTAAGGCTTCCCAAATTTGTGAAGGAATGGGAAGAGGCTATAACAGACCCGCGGAAGCACTGGTATCATACTTAGTGTGCTAATAAACTAGGCACGTTTGTATGAAGTGTTTAACATTAGCTTGCAGTTTGGGCCATTCAAATTAAGAAGAAACTCGAGCTGTAGTGCGAAGGATACCCCTAATATTAGAATTATGTAACTCACGAATGATCAATCTTGTGTTGTGAGTCAGAACTAACTACCACTTTGCCATTATGCCATATGAGCCCTTGATGGAAACGGTAATTAGACTCAGGAAGCTTACCCTGGATAATACCTTCTTGCAATTGGAGTAAATTAGGGAGATGGGCTATTTCATGATGCAGTTGGTCCATGAGGAGGCTAGTGGGTTATGTAATAACCATGAGGATACCCGAGCTAGCATCTGTTTCATCGAGTTTACACAACAATGCATCTGCGACCCGATTACTTGTGCAGAAAATATCAAAATCAAAGCCAAGTAGTTTAACTAAAAGTCGTTGTTGTTCCAGGGTCTAAACGTTCTGAGTCATTAATTCTCTGATACTTTGGTGATCTGTCTTTGCAATGAATTTTTGGCCAAGTAAGTATTGCCTTCATTTGGCAACTGCTTATGTGATTGCTTAAAGCTCCTTGATGTAAGTTGAATCCCTTTGCATTTTCACTTTTATCTTTTTGATAAAATAAGCTATGGGATGCTTGGATTGGATCAACACTGCACCAATCCCCACCCCTAAATCGTCAATCTCATTAATGAAAGGAAGATCAAAATTTGGAAAGGCCAATACTAGGGTCTGTGCCATAATTAACTTCAATTGTTGAAAGGCATTCTTAGCTTCCGGTGTCCAGTGGAAAGCATCTCTTTGTAAGAGTGAAGTCAAGGGGCCCGCAATGGAGGCATAATGTTGCACAAATCGCGTATAATAGCCAGTAAATCCCAGGAAACTTTGAAGTTGACTGACATCTTTAGGTGTTTGCCACTATTGGATGGACTGTATTTTTTAAGGTTTAGGTTCCACGCCCTTAGCAGATACAAGATGACCCAGATATTTTATTCTGTCACATGCAAAAGTGCACTTACTACATTTAGCATACCAATGGTTCTGCTTAAGACATTCTAAAACTAGCTGCAAGTGATTAGCATGCTCAGTTAAATTCCTACTGTAGACCAAAATATCATCAGAAAAAATAATAACAAACTTATGTAAGAAGGGTTTAAACATGCTGTTCATAGCTGCTTGAAATGTTGAAGGGGCGTTCATCAAGCCGAAGGGCATAACAACAAATTCATAATGGCCCTCGTGAGTGCGAAATGCAGTCTTATGTATGTCAGCAACATTCATTCAGATTTGGTGGTATCTAGCTCTTAGATCAATTTTGGAAAAGATTGTTCCTCCAGATAATTCATCAAAGAGTTCGTCTACAATTGGGTACTGTTATTCGATTGAGAGCTCGATAATTGACACAAAAGTGCCAAGTACCATCCCTCTTTTTAACAAGGAACACCGATGAAGAATAGGGACTTCTGCTTGGTCTGATACTGGTTGAGCCCCAGGGTTGACATGTATTTGATGGTCATGCTCTCAGGTGGGAGGCAAAGTATTGGTGACCTCGAAAACCTCTCTGTTATTGGTTAGAGTTTGCTATATTATAGCATCTAATTCCTTCTTGTTGCTATTTGTCTCATTGGGTACTTGTTCCACTGCTGTTAATGTATAGCAACATATGATGGAATCTGTTTGGTACACCCCTTATGATCAAAATGATCACAAATTCATATAAGAAGCAAAGAAAAATTACATTGCACAAAGCTTCTCCGTTTTTTATGGTATTTCTTCAACCAGGGATCTTACGATGCCTTTGATTTTTAGCAATTCTTTCTTCAAGTCTCTCATGTGTCAAGTGTTAATCAAAGATCAAATTTTTGATGCACTAATGAAGTCTTTAACCTAATATCATGATCTTCTTCTTCGATACTAGCTTGGTGTTCCTAATGGAACTCCAAGCTTCCAAGGGAGTGTAAAGGATAAAGCTTAATTAAAACTTGTAATCTAAATACACAAATTGTCTACAATATTTTAGATCCAAAATAAGCAAAAGCAAAAGTATACTAAACTATAACCCTATCCAATAGGTGAAACACGAACTTCTTTATGAGTTCTTTTAATTCAGTAGTAATATTCAGTGATGGTAAGGGCATTAGATATTGCTTGAATTAAGGACCCGTACATGAAGCTCTTTATAGACTTCCTTGCATTAAGGAAATTAACAGCCCTTTAATTTAAGAGACAAAACTGTTTTCTTGAATAATGGCCACTAAATGGATTGTTACCATCAATAACATGAAAACTAGTAAATAGCCATTGATTTTTGAATTAAAATGTTTAAAGACCATTAACATAAAAAGAGTTACAATTGTTACAATTCTAACATACCTAACTTCCTAATTAACCTTATGCACAACTGTAGTTCCTTCTTTTTAAATTCAAACACTAGTCTTTATTTGCTTTATCTATTAGTTAGTATTTGAATTATTAGTAATTAACTCTTTTAAGTGCAATAAATTAATGCATCTTTAACAAATTAAATATATTACAGAATTCTATAAACTCTTTAAGTGCAAAGAATCTTGAAGGAATTTGAGGATTTTCAAGTTATAACCCACTTGGATGCTCAATGTTACTTTCCAATTCAAATTTCTTTTCTTTTGTAGGCCTTGGATGAGTCCTAGCCGTCAAAGACCATCAAGGATACCTTATGTGGGAAGGCGATTGATAAGATAAACAACAATAAGAAATGCATGAGACCTATAATAGAAGGAATGGAAGCATGATGAAGGAGAGTGAGATTAGTTTCAACAACGATACCTTGGTTCAACAAATTAAACCAACACGTTGAGGTGTATAAGGTAGAGAAACAAAATGTGAGATGCCCATGTTTTGAAAAAATAGTTGATAACTTTATCTACTCAGTACCGCCACCAATGTAAAGGGTTGTGATTTTATGATTGAAGAAAAATTTCAATTTGAGCTTGAAATTTTGGAAACAAATAGGTAATTTCATATTTTCGTTTTAAAGGAAAGACAGAAAATGGTGGATAGGAGAGGAAGATAGGTGAGAGGAAGAAGGAGGGGCTTGTGGGTTTCAGATGAGTGAGATGAAATATGGGTATCTAGAAGTGTGTTTTCTCCTAAAAATGAGAGAGAATAAATAGGAAAGTTATGTAAGTTAATTATATAGATGAATATATGTTAAATTAATATAGATAGTGAACCTATCCGATTTATTCAAATGATAAAGCCAAACCAAGTCATATCGTTAAAAATTAGTTTAGTTCAGTTCAATTTGATTTGTTTTAGTTTTTTTAATTTTGTTTCTTAATTTGGATCTAAATATTTGAATTAGTAATTAATTAATGCTTACTTTATAAAATTTAATACACAAATACTTTTTCTAATTTATATAAATATAAAACTTATAATATTTAAATATATAGTCAAATAAATTAATTTTTAATAAATAAAAAACATAAAAATATCTTATAAATGTATATATAAAAATGTAAATCATGAAAATATATATAATCATTTTATTTTCGATTTGGTTCGATTTTCATTTAAAGAAAACTAAACTTTTAATATGTTTTTTTGACTATTTAGTCTTATTTTGATAAGTGTAATCAGTTTATATTGATTTTGAATACCATTATGTTAGGGTATGGATTTGGGTTGCCCCAATGTCCATGATTGTGTGGGATATTTGGTAATTTCTTATGTTCCTTTGTTCAAAGTGGGTCTTGGGTTTTATTTGAGGTTAACAGTTATCTCTAGTTTTGACTAGTTCAACCTCTGGTTCGTGTTTCTTTGATGACATGGAATGTTTGCCTACCCAACCAATCAAATCTACCCGCTGGGTAGGTCTGGGTCGAAAACCATTAACCATGTTTATAAATTCAATCCACAGATTGTCCTAGAGTGGTTGTTGCATAACAAGTCAACCGATTTAATCGCCTAATGGGACCTACAATCCCAAAATTTCTACTTCCTTTTTTGTGTTTGTATAAATCCCACTGGTTTTTTTAAAACCAATTCGGGTCCCAAGTTTTATATAGGTTTAATGGTTATCTACGTTTTTGGCCAGTTCAACATCTGGTCCAAGTCTCCCTAATGACTAATTATTTACCTAATTAGCCAACCATTTTTACCGATGGGGTAGGTTTGGGTCTTAAAACATTGACAAGGTTATAAAACTCGATTCATACATTGACCCAAAGTGGTTGTTGGGTCATGGATCTACCTGTTCAACATGAAGATGGGTCTCACAATCCTAAAACTTCTACTTTCCTTTCGTGTTTGTATAGTCCTGACCAGTTTTTCTAAAATTGGATTGGGTCCTAAGTTTTGTTTTAGACTTACCAGTTATCTTGGGTTTCAGTTGTGTATACCGATTTACCTTCGATCCATATTTTCGTATTGACCCCGATTGTTTACCTAGTTAACTAATCATTTTTATCGACTAAGTAGGTTCGGGTGTTAAAATATTAACAATGTTATAACACCTAATCCAGACATTGACCCAAAGTGGTTGTTGGGTCACAAATCTATTTGTTCAACAAAACGATGGATCCCATGATCTCAAAATTTATACTTCATTTTTATGTTTTATGAACCCCATCGGCTTTTCTCAAACCACTCCAGGTCCCAAGTTTTAACCAGGTTTAAAAATTTTCTTTAGTTTTGATCGTTTCGAACCGGTTCAACCTAGCGTTTTTTTGGATTTCTAGGAAGACCGAACAAATTACTCTACGGTCCCAGTTCAACCAGGTTGACAGTCCGTGAGGAGATAAAACATAAAACATTGACAATGTGTTAAACCCATTATTGGCCAAGGAGACTATGTTGGGTTAGGGGTCAATTGTCAGATTTAGCTCATTTTCCCTCTTAGTGAATATTTGCGAGGGAATGCAATTTTCTCACTAATTTTCATGAAAATTTGGCTCTTTTTTTCCATCTTACTAAAAACCTGCGAATTCCCTTACTAATTTTCCTGAAAATTTGACTTTTTTTTTTGTCTTAGTGAAATTCTATAAGGGAATGCATTTCCCTCTACGATTTTCATGAAGATTTGCCTTTTTCTTTCCCTCATTATCAAAAATTCCCCAAATTATGCAAGAGAATCAGGTTCCTTTGTAGATCAAAGTTCTTTTGCAGATCCCTCATAACCACACAATGATTCCCCACAATTCAATATGATATAAAATTTGCGAGTGCTTTGGAATACTCTTGCATTTCCCTTGCAAATTTGTGAGGGATTTGCTCATTGATTCCTTTTTTCTTATAGTCGGTGACACCATGATGTATAGAGGTTCGAGTTCACAAGATACAGATCCTATATCCTCTCTTCAAGTAGAAGGCATCAGATTTTTATAATTAGAGAAATCACCATACAACAAAGAGGCAATCGCTCCTTTATAAACCCAAATCGAGAAAGCAGCCTACTTTTAAAATCCTAATGCTAGATTTTTCTCAAATGAGAATCCAGCCATACTCTAAACTAGAAAGGCACCAAGCCTTTACAAACCGAACACCAAGAAAAGCTCTCACCAATTTTACAAACCCCTTTTAGAATTTGCTCACATGAGAATATAGCAAAACTCTAATTAACACTAGGTCTTTCCACTCCAAGAACCTAGGAAAACTTTAATAAAGAAATCAATGCTCACAAGAGCCTTTCACTCAGTAACTGCTCAAGAGTAAATATGCCCATGACAGCTTGAACAATTCATGATGTAGGAGAAAATGTAATTTTTATCTTGAATGCACTTGTACTCTTGTACATCAATGCTTCAAACTTGGTTGTATTTATAGCCAATCCTTCTAGTTGTTAGAGAATCTACAAGTTTGAAATATAGCTGTTTGAAATCCCAACTCCAAGTATTAATGATAGTCTACAACTTTGGTTTTTGTACATTTTGAATTTTACTTTTCTTCTTATTCCTGCTTGCTCTTTTACCCCTTTGGCAAACTGCTTTAGATTTTCTACATTTCATTGTGCAGCTCGAGACTTAACTTTTGGTTGGCTTGCATTCAAGTTCTAGTTTGCTATACTACATATTTCAAAATCAAACACATACCCCAAGTAGTCATTTCCTTAAAAGATGTTAACTCAATATAAGTGCATGGAAAATGTCCCCTTTGTTTATGTTCTTTGGAAAATCTCAAAAAGTAACAGAAATGTGTTTTTCCAAGGAATAAACAAGGTTGTAGTAGCTAATTCTAGGTTGTTTTTTGCACTACAAAAGTTTTCTTTGTCTTCTAGCACTTTTTATACACATACATAAAGTTTACTTTATCTTCCAAAAAGTGCTGTAGCATTTTATGGTAATTGTCCCACCATTTGGCTTGTTTCATTCTAACTTCTCTTTGACTTGATTAGTTTGATTCTTACTAACAGTGGCTCATCAAAAACATATATTAAATATTGTTTTCCCAAAAAGGCTAAATTATAACTAAAAACTATAATTTATCTAGGACACCAAAACTTATGAAGTATGTGAACAATGCCCTGTTTTATTAAGTTAATCTTAATGCCAGTCAGGAATAACACAACTATCTACAATGCTCATATATTATATGAGACACCAGGACCATGCTTTTTTGAACCCATTAGAGAGATGCAATGTTTGGATCCACATCTTTTTAGAGTTGTTTTGATCCCAACTTAAACTTCTTTTATTTATCCAAATGCCCATAGTTATATGATTGGCGTTCTATATGAAGTATTTGAAATTCTGAACTTCATTTCTATAAGAAAATATGTCTAAAGCATGAAGTTGAAATGGGTGATGAAAATTTAAGAAAATTTTCAAGCCAATTAATCTTTTGATAAAAGATTAAGTGAAAAATATACTTGATGTTTTTAATATAGATGCAAAACCAATTTCCAAACTTAAGTATATGAAATCCTTTCCAAAACATTAAAGTGAGCAAGTTCAAAACCAAGTTGAAAAACAAATTCAAAACATATTTAAGGACTAAGTCCTAAAACAATTTATGAAAATGATCAGCCACTGCAGTAAGTGATTAGGCAGAGAAATAAAACTGCATAAACATAAAGATTTAAGGAATGAGAGAATCAACATGACAAATATAGTGGTTCAAGTCTATGTACATGATCCTACATCCACTCCCTAAATATAAAGCTTGAGAATTTTAATATGAAAGGTAAACACCAAAGTGTACAAGATAAGGTAAACCAGCCTTTTACAACTGAAAGATTAACCTCAGCTCTTACAAGCTACCTCTGATTTTTTCACTCACAAGAACCCAGAAAATATTGCACACAAGGAAGACAATACCAACCTTTACAAACCTTCACACAAGGAAAGCTATCACAAGCTTTTACAAACCCGAAACCCTAGGTTTTTCTACCAAGAACCTAGCAAACTTCCCAAGTCTATTAAGAATAGATAAATGCCTACAAAGATCCTCTCAAAAAACTCTCTTTCCATAGAGTAAATGCACCAAATGGTAGCACACTAGTGAATGAGAAGTAGAAGCTTGAGTTTGCCTAAGTTATTGCCTTTGTCTACTTGCTCTTTATTATTGCTCTTGAGGTGAAACTATTTATAATCTTCAAATTTAGCCATTGGAGCTCCATTGAATCCACTTATGCAAGTTAAATATTCACCTCTAACTGCATTTATAGTGGTTTTGACCATTGCTTTGTTTTCAAGTGAGTTGGGGCCAAATGATTAAGATTGTTTACAATCTAGTTTGGAGCTGCTTTATTTTTTCTGCACTACTATTTTTGATAGTCTAACTTTGTCTACTCTTGTTGCACATAGCCCAAGTGCTATGGTACCAGAAGATAGGGGGTAACTATGGTACCTAACTTTAAAGTCTCGTAATCTCACTAACTATTCACAATTAGTAGCAAAAAATATGAAGGTTTGCATGGATCATTATCTTCTTAAGTTAGTAGGAATATGATATCATCATATTATGAAAGAAATGAACATAATACATAAGACCCACTACTTAATTAGTGGATCATGCTTTTATGTATTAGTTGTAAGTTCGTCCATATATATTGTGCCTATTTCTCTTATAATATGATAGTGTTATATTTCCGACTAACATGAGAAGATCCTGATATGAGTTTGCACCATGTTTCCCTCAGACCCAGTCAAAGAAGTCAGCATATTTTTCATCAACACGGACACTTTTTCAATTTGGTGAAAAGGAATAATAGTACTATATGTTCCTAGCAAGAAACTACAATTTTTCTCATTTGCCCAAGATCTATAAAATTCAACCTCCACCTTGATCTCAGTTTGAATTTTATAGGTAAAATTCAAAACAAACCCAGAAACATCTTTTCTCTCCGTTTAATCAACACCTAGCTAGAAACACAATATTAATACCTTCTTGTTTAGAAAAATGGTTATTTTAATCATTTTTAGAACATTTGCATTGCCATTCTTATATTTTACGAAACCCACTGCCAGTATATGCCTTTATGTTATGCACGCAAGTAACCTATTATCAACCTTGAATAATTAAAGATCTCAGAGTTAATTTTTAATTTTATGTGGTTTAACTAACACAATCTGGACTCGCATGGTATTAATATTCCATTACCCTCAGATATATATACGCTATTTAATGATTTAATATAAATTCATTCTAAGTCATTAGGTATGGTCCAGCGGCGAGGAGTCTAGTTAGTTTGTAGAATATCTTAGATTCAAACCTCCGAATTATTACCGTTAATAAAAAAAATAGAAATTGATCCTCAAGGTTTTGTTAGTTGAAGTGCTACTTAAGTTAATTAATATCTATACGGTGTTGCTTTGTTTGATAGCTTCCATCTATCCTTAAAAAAAATCAAGAAAGAAAATTAAAAGGAAAGAAAGAGTGCAGAAAAGTGTAATTTTTTCGAAGTAATTTTATAAAATGTTTGACCTCTCTAGATATTATGTTTTTTTATTAAATACATCTCAAGATTCACCATTTATGTTCAGGTTAAAATTTGGCAAATGCCTACACAGAATAAGGTAGTTAATTTGGAGTTGCACATCATCCATCCTTCAACATGCTTGTTATTAATCCCTCAAGATATAATCACATGCATCTTTTTTTCCTCTGCGAGTGATATTTTTTTTGAATTTGAGTTTATCATAAGTTTTATATGTGATAATATATTAAATATATTTTATTTAAAATTAATTTTAATTAAATATAAAAATAATTTATTATTATAAAATTATTACTAAACATCATCGAGATCAATATTAAACATGATTTAACCATTGGAAACTCTGAGACAACAATTTCTTAGTTATTGTCCACGTACTTTTTACCACAAGATAGGGGTAAGTGGGTAACTATGGTACCTAACTTTAAAGTATCATAGTCCAACTGAGTATTCACAATTAGTAACAGTAGATATGGAGGTTTGCCGTTCTCATGTTTGTAGGAATATGACATCTTCTTATTAAGAAAAAAATAAACATAATACATAAAATTCATTACTTAATTAGTATATCTCACTTATATATATTATAATATAAGTATTTATATATATTATATTTATTTTTTTCATAATATGATAATGTTATGTCTTTTACTAATAGAAGATGATCAATTTGCACCATGTCACCGTCGGACCGGTCAAAGAAATCAGCATATTTTTCATCAACATGGACACTTTTTCAATTTGGTGAAAGGAATAATGGTACTATATGTTCCTAGCAAGAAACTACAGTTTTTTCATTTGCCCAAGATCTATAAATTTCAACCTCCACCTTAATCTCAGTTTGACTTTTATAGGTAAAATCAAAATCAAACCCAGAAACATCTTTTCTATCCTTTTAATCAGCACCTAGCTAGAAACACAATCAATACAATATGCTTCTTGTTTACAAAAATGGTTATTTTAATCATTTTTAGAATTATGATTAAATTCTATATAATATCTCAAATAAATTTTTTTATTAAGTATAAAATTAGTTTATTATAGAAAAAAAGTATCACATCTAAAATTTATGATGAATCCAAATTCATAAAAACATGACTATTATCCTAGTACTTAATTTCATTCATTTTGTTAATCAGTTGAAATTGAAAAAAAAAATAATACACATCAAGTTTTTATATGGATTTGATCATGCTGCTTTAATATGACTGTTATGTGCATTAGATAATGATTGTCCGTATGCGATCAAATTGTTACGATTTATCCAAAAAACATGTTTTAAAAGAAATTAAAATGTAATCATTCATGTAAAAATGAACTATTATGATTTGACTGAACCCATCATGTCACATTGCACCTGCAACATGACAGA
>JASKGM010017482.1:0-32076 GCA_034509205.1 Ceratonia siliqua
CTGTCCTTAGGTCAAAACATCCTTCAGCTGTCTAATAGGCCATCAAAAGATTTCTAGGGTAACAACATCAGTAAAACGCAGCAGTTTTGATAAGTGGTCAGCAAAGGATAACTTCCAATGGTAGCATTCTAGTTCTAGATTATGAGCTAATTTTGACTCATTAAACATCCAAATCAGCCTTGGAGTTCTGCATCAAAGTTGTAGATATTTGTCTTAGCTTTACTAAAAAATACATTTCATGATTATCAGATGTCTATAACTCAAGTTATAGCCAAAATACAGAAGCAACGTAAAAGCTCAAATAATGCTGAAATACATCATTAAACCAAATTGGAGCTCAAAGTCATAAATTGTGATCAAACTAAAGAATTTAGGTATATGAGAGGGTTAAAAGACTAAACGTGAGGCTAAAATAATATATTGAAATTGTGTTTATCAGTGATAGGTGCATAATTTGTAATATTTTCATAGTGAATTCTCTTGCATTTACTTGCTTTGTTCCTGAGTTTCCTAAGTTCTTAGCTTTATTTTGTGTTTTGTAGCTGTCTTTGAGGTGAAAATCAATTATGAATGAAGTGATGCAAGTTAAACAAGGTTTAGAGCAATTTAGAGATAAGTCAAGGACCCAAAAGTGAAGAAAATGCTCCTATACTTGAGAGTTCAGTGCCCCAGCTCCCAGAGACAGTGTTTCAGTACCCAAAATTCAGAAATCCCAGTTCCAGGGCCTATAGCCACGGCACTGGCTAACGGTGGCCCTAGCCATGCCCTGGCTACCTAGCTCCATGGTGCCTAAGACAAAAATTCCCAACTTGCAGAACTTATGGTTGGGTGCTACAGTGCCCAAGAGCTTGAGCCGCAGCACCTGTGCACGTTTTTCACTTTAAAAATGCAATTCTCACTTCAAAAACACACCTCTAACTTCTGAAAAATGAGAGAGAAGCCTTAGAAGAGAGGAGGAGAAGAAGAGGAAAGATGGAAGGAGTGATTTTAGTGAAGATTCATCCACGTGAAGTTCTTCACCTTTTCTCCATTCCCTTTGTATCTTATATGGTTTTCATGGATTTGAGTTATGTATTTTATAAATTTCTAATGTTAGAAGGCTAAATTCCTTGGTTGAGAGTGAACTCAATACTTTGGACACAACTTTGTGATTATATACTTTGATAATGTCTTTCAACTATTCTTGAATGATTGTTTATGTTCTTCTACTTTATTTGTTTATGATTATTGCTTGGTTTTGTTTGGGAGGCCTACAAAATGAACTAAGTAATCATATAATGGTAGAATAGGGGACTTGAATACATAATCGTTTGATTCTCTTGTTCACAAGTAGCACTTTGTAAGTGATTAGGGATGTCCAAGTCCTTGAGAACTATGATGTGGAGCACAACATAGGTTAAATAATCCAAGCATTTAAGGTTGTTGCCTATATTAACCTATCTTTCTCATCTTAATGCTTTCATTAGATTGAATCTAGGAAGCATTTTCTAGGTTGTTCAATGAATAGGGAGTAAGTAGAAAGCGTTATTATATTTACGATAAACTAAGGAAAGGTTGGAGTAGCAGAGCTTGTTGTTATCTACGGTTAGCAATTAAGATAGAATGTTAGGAATATTGTCGAGTTTATGATTATAATGAGTGGTTATCTATAATGGCTTGCCAATGTCTAATGGTAAAGAGTGAACACTCAGTCAGGTCTCTCACCTTATTCTCATTATTGGAAGTTTATTTTATTTCTTACTTTATCTTTAGTTTATTGTTTTCAAAACCTCCCGTTTTATATTTTAGTCTTTTATTATTTAATTTTATTAGCAACCTATCAACTAAACCCAATCATTTGAGGGAGAACAACCCTTGCTCACCCCATTAAAATACTCACCACTATGTTGCAAGGATAAATATAGATATATATATATTTTTTGTTCTCATTTGGGAATGCATTAAATTTTGGCTTTGTTGTCGAGGTTTAAAGTTTCTAATTTGGGAACACACCATTAAGTGACCTATTATTAGGCATAATGGTAGTGCTGATAAAGTGAGCCATCACTCTAAAGTTAAATGTAAAGCACTCACGGTTAAAATATAAAATATCTACAATAGAAGACACTTTCACCACTTTGCTTAAAATAAATTTAATTATGCGAATTAGTGTTCCCTCAAACAATGGCTCAAGACCATTACCATAAAAAATTTGCCCTGACATTACTCAAAACTGTCTAACCATATCAGTGCAAAATTGTCTAACAAGTTCGGAGCATCAAAATACTAAGTTAAATCACATCTTATATACATAAGTTTTTCCAATAGTTATACTCTACCAACAGCAATAAACCTAAACTGAAAAAGATCATCATACCTTTTCTTGTGGGTTTTATCCTAGGACAAGCTTAAACAATTTTCTTCCTTTTCCTTAGTGGCCACTTGGACAAATTTTGAATGCAAAAATAAATGAAAAACCTTTACCCTATGTCAACTAAACATGAACTAGAGGTATAGAGATTTTGACCCAATGTTTAAAGCAACATGAACTAGATGTATGAGAAGGATATTGATGCCACATTCAAGATATAGATGACAAGGTAAGAGATAAGTCGGGGGAGAATACCATAAGAATGAAGTTCCTGATAAGTTCAAGAAGTTCATTGAAGAACCATAGAAGGATAAACCTTCCAATCAAAATTCCAATATGTGTTTACAAAAGCAAAAACGTCACTTATAAAAAGGTGGTTGCCAAAACACAAGAAAACCTAAGACAAGTAACCCTGAAAATGCAAGGGCTTAAAAGATGGTCCAACCCATGGAAATACAACAAAAACACTTAATAATAAGTAGAGCCCAACTTCTACATGATAATAAACAAGGCCCAACGTGATTCATATGCTAACAGCCCCATCTCTTCCTTAGACTATGTTAGTTAAGCCCATATTCTCTTTTAGGCCTAACTTGAAGCTATAGGCCATAAAGGAGTGTTGTTCAACCCAAGTTTCTTGAATTAGCCCACTAAGTGCCTCCTTATTCTTCTTAGCTCTTGCACTTGTAATTGTCCCAGCTGGAATGTGTAATAGATCCTTTTAGTGTGCTTGTTGATTCTCGTCAGTTGTATTTCTTGGAATTAGATTGGCAACGGCTATATGCTTCAAATCCTATAAAAATAATAAAATCCTTGTAGGGTGAACCCTCAAATAACCCAGTGAGTAAAATGAATATAACCACATACATGAACAATGAGTACACAGAAGCTATCCAATAAAGTTTACTATAAGATAGGGTTTCGGTTCAACCTAAAAGCCAAACAATCATTGGCTTCACCTAACTAACTTATACTAGATCCAGTGACTTGGCATTACACTTAGAGTAGCCAATTTATTAGGTCAGTAAACACTTGGACATGAAAATCCTCATTCATAGAGTCATTCAATCATTAGTTAATAGACCATTTCATTGACATGGGCGTATGTGTGTGTACATATATATATATGTGTGTGTGTATTTATCATAACATGCATGTACAAATATGATAATATGATAAACTGAAATGCAATGAAACATATCACATGTCCTTTTCTAATTCGGAGTGGTCTTGACTGGTGGTAGTGTAACTATGCCAAGGGCATGAATCCTCTTCGACCCGAAGTAGTCGCACAGGTGGTAACGCAACTATGCCAATGCATATCCTTTCTAGCTAGGGTGGATCCAACCCTGACAGCCTTTCCTTCCTAGAGTATTCTTGGCTGGAGGTACCATGGTGTTTTCCTTTCCAACTCATAATGAATCTCGAGCAATAATGCATATGCAATGCGAGCCACGAATGCTTCCATGTAGAGTATATGTCATGAAGAAATACAGTTCCTTTTATAACTAATCTTAGATCTCTAATGTCATACTATCATAACCTTGAGTCCTGATTGGCGTTAGAATTAAGGGGATCTGCTAACCCAAGAAAGCTTTACCATTTGATATCTTGGCTATAACTATTGGACCCTTCATACCCTTTTTCACATAAAGAACTTTTCTTCTTAAATCAAACTTTTTTATACATAATAATGCAAATGGGCTCCATAAGTCAAATCATAACATATGAACTCTCTCTCACAAGCTAACACTTCTTATTTACAACTCTTAGAATTAGACTAAGAAAGGCAACTATATTTTGAATGGACCTACAAAATAAAACAAAATCCCCAAAAGGGGTAAACTTTGACTAGCTCAGTGAGAAAAATCAAACCAAAAACAAATCATAACTTGTGTAGTGCATGTATGCATAAACCTAAAGTGCTCAACTATTACCTCTATGTAATGCCTCGAGTGCTAAGTGTTGACTGTTGGTTAACTTCACATTCAGTTCTATATGTTCTTTAAAATTTTTGCTGATCATGTGTTAGAGGATGTGAATTAGCTATGTTGAAAGTTTAAGAAAGTTTTGGTGAAAATAAAATGTAAAATGAAAAAGGATGATTTTGCCCTTGAGCTAAAGGTGTAGAATGAGGGCAATTTAGTCATTTCACACCTAAGCCTTTTAGACAACTATGGGAGCATATGGCGGCTACATGGAGGAAAGAAAAGGCAAGATTTTTCTTGTGGTGAAATTATCCAAATACCCTTGAAATTTTAAATGGTAATATGTAATTCAATGAGGGCATTTTAGTCATTTAGGCAAAGCTTCCCTTGAAGGCTTTCCTTTTTATCTTGCCATTTCCTTCCCCCCACCCCTACTCATCTTCTTCATTTTCTTTTCCCCTCCATGGCCGAAGTTTATCTCCTCCATGGGAGACGTCCAAAGCTTCAATCCCAGTCCTTCCTTGCATCATCTCCACTTGGTGGTCTTGGCATTGGTAGATTCTTCAAATTAGCACCATGGGTGTTGACCAACATTTTTCATGGTGGAGGTTTTGTGGGGCTTTGTTTCCATAGTTGAAGATCAAGCTTGGGTAACATTTGCATGAGTGGCCGAAATCTTCGAAAAATGGTGTGGTGAGTGGGCTTTCTTACCTTGGGTTACATGGGTCTTTATGTTTATGCTGTATCCGCTTTCATCTATGGTAAACATTACACAAATACTATGGTTTTGGTGCTCTTGGAGATGTTATAACATGTTTTTCATTTATTTCATGCTACTTTAGTTCTCAAAGTGGTCGAATAAAGTTTAGCGCTTGTGTATACCTCTCTTACATGCCTTGAATTCATATGGGTACAATTTATTTCTCTTGAAATGACTCATAAATGTGAATAGATATATATATGCATTTGCCTTATTTCATTGAAAATAAATTAAGAAGTCTACTAGAAGTGCCATGTTTTAAATTGGTTATTTTCTTGAGTACACACATGATTAGGGGTATATGAAAAATATAAAGTATCTCTTGGTGACTAGAAAGCCTATGTGGGAAAAAGTTTCATTCTATGTGATAGAAGAAATTATTTGGAAACTTTATGAGCTATTGAATATCCCAAATTATGAGTTATGTGTGTTTATGAATTTCATTGGGTATATGTGTGCTAATGGAATATATCTAGACTATTATTCTAAATTAGGAAGTGAAATTCATTACCTTGATGGAATAGTATAGATGTTGTAAAGCATCTTCATTTGATTTAGAACAAGTTTAACATATGCATAACTTATATCAAAATTAGAGCTTGATTGTGTTGGGAATATGTTAGGTGGAGCCAAATGTGAAAGTGACCATGCCATATAAAGAAAGGATTGATTAAAGTATTAATGTTAGGATAATAGAGAAAATGATTACTTATTTAAATGCAATAATATAAAAGGTTAAGTTGATATGGTGTGATCTTGGGATATTATTGATAAAACAAGAAATTAAGTACTCGCATGATAAAGTTAGGTGATAGATGAACCAGTGTTGTAGAGAGGACGAATCTTGTTTTGTAGCTTGGTGTGGCCAAATTCCTGCAAAAGATAATGGTAATGTATCCTAAGCTTTCAAGAGCAGCAAGGTTTCTCTACACTTGGCTACAAGTTGAGTGAATGTTTTTCATATGTCCTACTATTTTGATTTTAATTGTTTAAAAGTATTTCAAGATTATGTAGGTTTTATTGGATAGTTTATGTATTGCATCTATGGATAAGGTTGCTAAAGACTTAGTATTGGAGTGATTAAGTTAAGAGAACATAGAGTAGAATTTTTATGAAACTTGCTTGCTATATCATGTAGGAAAATTTATATCGGGCAATTTCTATGCTTGAGAGAACCCTAAGACCTCTAGGATGCATTAAAGGTATTCTTGAAGTGTTAGAGACATTATTAAGTAATTTGATCTTGAATACTCATATGTATTAGTGTATTATATTCAAAATAAAATAGATAACAAGAAATCATTACGTTACAACCTCTTATTCAAGAACTATCTTGTATTGCCATAAGTGTTTGGCTAGGTTGAATATGTAGCAGCCACTAATAGCTTTGTTATGAAGATTAGAATTAGATATGCTCAGATATATTTATATAACGAAGTATAAGTACCAAGATTTCATGAAGTAAATATATTGACTGCCTTGTAAGATACGACAAGAAGTTCACCCATATTAGTATAGTTCACTTGGGAGCAAGTTGGATAAAAAGATAATGTGAAAGCTACTTAATAGGTGATCCAAATCTTGGAAATTATTCTTCTAATAATATATAATGTTGTAAGGAGAAATCCTACATTTCATGTAACATGACGTTTCAAATCTAGCATAGGACATTGATTGTCCAAGTATGTGATTTATCAATGATATGTCATATACTTGTTACATAAATTTTTAATTGACTATCATTGTTCATGCATATGACATTGACATATTTTGAAACATTATATTTCTATTTTTACAAGGTTGTTATAAATATCATATGACTATTGTTTTCTCATCTTATATGATCTTATTACAAAAAAAAAAAACTATTTTACATCATACAAATGAAAACACTTTTTGAGTAGATCCTTGGTGTCTAAAGCACCTAGTTACATATGAAGTCCATGGAATATAATGGAGGCATAAGGTGAGGCATATGGTACGGGCACATAAATCTTTTCCATCTGTGGAGATTGCTTGGATGATTATCACATGCATATGGAAGAGTTCCCTTTGAGAAGAAGCTTTGGATCCATCCTCCTTATTACAAATTTTTATATGTTTAATTGTGAGGGTGTAAGTGTAATTTTACAGTTATGATTCTATGCTTATCTATTGGTATTAAGAAAAAGAGTTATGGGAATTACTTATCAACCTCGAAGCATTTTGTATTTTACTTGTTTCTTAGTTCTTTATTTCAATGTGATAAAATCCCCTTTATATGAACCTTTTTTGTACAAAGTATATGAAATTGTTTCAAGTCAAAAGTATATTGAACTTACATTTTAAAATGTATGAATTTTAAACGTTTCAAGGGATATGGAATATTCTTGTTTCAAATGTTTGGATTTTGTTTGCATGGCCATAGAATATAAACTTTACACATGTTTCCACTTGCAAGGAGAGTGGACGTTTTATATTGGGGAAATTATATATATAAGTATATTGGTTTTACATGTTCAAGTATATGGAAAGTTATATGTCAACTGTATGGAAATCATTTGGGAAAGTACAAGGAAAATTTACCTATATTTGAAATTGTTCTGCAAGCATACGGAATTGGTAGTGCATGCGTATGGGAATTGATGTATGTGTGTTTGGAAATTTACATGTTTTACATTAGGTACTTTCTATCCTACTCTCCATACTCATGAGTAGCTTTTTATTTTTTTGATTTTTGAATTTTTTTATAATTTTTATCTTAAGAAATAATTTAAATAAGTGAAAATTTTTAAAAAAATAAAAAATGAAGTAAAAAAATAAATTTTTTTCTTTTTTTAATTTATTTTTGAATACTTGTGTTATAAAATCTTTTTTACTTTTTTAATTTTTTTAGACTCTTTTAAATTATTTCTTAAGATAAAAATTATAAAAAATCAAAATTAAAAATCAAAATCAAAAAAATCAAAAACTACTCATGGGTATCCCATACTCAAGAGTAGGATAGAAATCACCTTTACATTAATCCATTATACTTGTACGTGCTTCATACTCATCTATGTTTTGACAAAAACATAAAGAGTTAGTATCGAGAGAGAGTTGAGAAGTTTACTTTAGCTATCATAAAATTTTCCATGTGAGCTTCTATATAGAAAGTATTCCATAGACTTTCTAAATGACTCACTCCACTCTTTTCCATAATTTTAGTTTTGGTTGCAGGTGCCTTTCCATTGAATTATCTAGCTTTCCCCAAGATTCTGCCACTTAGGTGGTAGTTATATTCTTGGGTGACAAATGGAGCAACTTTGGAAGCTATGATAGTTGGACTAGGATATTACGCATAGTCTTATTGTAATGTATTATGAGAGCACGTTGCATTATTTGTTATGTGTTGGCCAGAAGCTTAATCGTGTAAATTGGTGGGCTTGTCCACCATGTTGTCAACTAAACATACATGGTAAATGTTAAGAAACCAGGGGAGACTCTATCAAAATTTGTATAAAGACTTCCCTGAATTTGCATCTTGCTAGTAAATGTTAGTTTAGTAGTTGGTTTTCATTTTTTTTGGTCAATTGCATATATGCACATATTGGCTTGTAGTAGCTACTTTAGTAGTAGTTTCTTACGCCGGTCACGTGCCCTAGATGGGGTGTGACACTCTAACTCCGATCTTCTCCCTTCTCCTGATATGTTGTAATGAATACAAAAATGTTTCATTTTAAAAAAACACATGTACTTAAAATAATATTTTATGAAAATAGAAGTTCAAGTGTCAAAAAATAATGTCGAGTTCCAAAAGCTAAACTCAAATAAGTGCCACATAAAAAAATATATGAGGACCCCACAGAGTTTCATGGAAGAACCCAAATGATTCATCTCAAGAACCAACTCAACTAGAGGAAAAAATAAATATCTCACCTCCAGGACCAACTTAACTAAAGGAAGGCTCCTTTGGGACCTACTCAACTAGGGAGGCTAAGGAGGATGACTCTACACTTAGCCTTTAGGATGAACTTAACCGAAAGGGAATGGAGAATTTAGACATTCTACTAGAACCAACTCAATTGGTAGAGGTTATGACTTAAGTGTACCTAGTGATTTTACCACAATACAACTATGGATTCAAGGTAACCATAAATTATTGAGACAAAAATCATATCATAGCCATGCTAACACGTGCCTTTTTCCAAATCAAATCTTACCATGGGTTCTCATAAAATTTATCCATTCAAAATGTAATGACATAATTTTCATGGACTCAAATACAAACTATCATTTTACATGGCTTTGTTTCAAAAAAAAAAAAAAATGAAGATGATTTCAAATGCCTCATCAAAAAGGATATTTACATAAATGTATGCAACATGAAATGATTATATCATGCATGATCCTCACCATGCATGTAAATGCCTCTCCCCTTAGTACCCTTGTGTAATCTTATTTTATCTATGCATGTACAAGTTCAACTTTCCCATAACCTTCACCATCATATTATGCAACCTTCGACCACTAGATTACCATTATATATTCCTAGGTATCCCTTCCATTCCACTACTAATCCCTTTATTCAATATTTAAAATTTGTTTATTTGCTATTATTTTTACGTTGAATTTATGAACCCTTAGGCTTACTAATTTTTCTTATCTAAGTGGAATTGATTCTTGTGGCGTCACTTCATAATGATCTTACTTCCTCTCATACCTCATGAACTACTTACCCTCATTATGGGTTCCTTTTAGCCTCAAGCACTTTGGTGCCCATTTAGGTTTTATAAAAGTCTCCTATTGATTATGAGTAACTACTATTATCAATTTTTTCCTCATAAATTTGCAAGGCTTATATCCTATACCTTTAAACCTACTCCTAAGAGTTATGATATGCTTTTGAGAGAGATTTCCCTCGCCGGAGTCCCTTCAAATTGGAGTCCCCTTAATCCTAGCTTCTTAGGTCCAACTATTATTATTGAACTACTCCTAAAGGTCCTTAAAAATAATACCCAGAGAGGTTTTAGGAATAGATATCATTTGGATAAGGATTCTCTTGCTTGAAATAGTGAAAAAGTCCCCAAATATACTAAATCCCAAAACATTTGATGCATGTGATTTCCTAAGCCACCGGACAACCTACTAGGGCGAGGAAAGTTGATTGAGAACTTCTATCTCACCCCAGGTATTTTTGGTGATTCATGAAACCCCACACAAAATTCCTCTTTCCTATGAATGGTGTGGGGTTTCATGAATCACCAAAAGTACCTAAGGTGAGACAGAAGTTCTCAATCAACTTTCCTTGCCCTAGTAGGTTGTCTATGCATCAAATGTTATGAGATTTAGTATATTTTGGGACTTTTTCACTATTTCAAGCAAGATAAACCTTACCCAAATGATATCTAATCCTAAATTTCAAGGTTTGGTCGACTGCATAATATGGTGTGGTCGACTGCAACTATAAATATTACTAAGATTTCCTTGAAATTTGACTCCCAGCTCCTTCATTCCAATCTCAACATGCTTATTACATTGTTTTATATGAAATATTTATGTATTAGCCTAAGTTGACATTGACATGTTATGACTTAATGGTTTAAAATTTCAAACTGAACTGTTAGGACTTTAGGGAGTTACAACTTCCCCTCCTTAAAGAAAAATCTTCCTTAAATTTTTACTCATGCTAGAGCTTCCTATGAGTCTACTTCATATAGGTCTCCCCCTGCCTTATCCATTACTCAACTCTTACTGCTTACTTCCTAAATTGTTATATCAAAATTCGTCATCCCTGAATTTTCACCTTCGAGGTACCTAAGCCTCATTTGGTTCCTTCCCTTGCCATCGGTTGTGATCTCTAGTATGAGACCAAGTCATCATCGTATAGTTTCCCACTTAATACCTTCTTTTGGCCCATGATTGTTTCTTGAATTTGCATCCTCCTCTTTGAGCTTTCAAAATTATTTTCTATCCTTCTACTCAAATTATGCCTTTGTTTTTATGCTATCCAAATCCTACACGTGGTTAGAGCATTCTACCATTTGTCTTCAACACCCTTTAAGTACCTATCTCATTATATCATCAATCCATCCTTGGCATTTGCACCCTAAGCTCCTTACCAAGTCACCATCTCTCCTTTGTTTACTAAATCACTTCTTATTTAATTACTATTGGATCTAGTTTTTAAGCCTAAGGTGATATTGGTGTAGGCATGGATTTTAAAAAATTTAAACCATACCATACCAGAAAAACACAGTGGAATGATAATCACTTATAGCATGCACGACTTGCGTGAATTGAGAAGGGATAGAATTATACCTTTAGAAGCCATAAAGAATTATGAAAGCTTCTCTACCAACCGTATTGACCACCTATTCTTTGTGAATTCTTTCAATCCAAAAATCCTTTGGTGATAAAAGTTGAGAAGAACAAAATAACAAATATTATGTTGGCATTCTAGTGAACCTCACATTTATGTTGATGGTCTAATGGAAAGCTCCCTCACACCAATGAAGATGGCATCATACTCTCTTGTATTTTCTTTATGAGCCTAACGCCTCCAATGGGTATATTATGAGTTGTTGTAGGCAGCTAGGGGCTAGTGTTCAATTTTATATTATCCTAGCCCCATGCCTTTTAGTTGTAGTAAAAATCTAACTACCCTAGAGCCTTTCCAAGTTGACGCCACCTTCATAGATTTATTAGATAAAATTTCATCTGATATTATATCAAATAATAACCTCTACTATCTATTTGAAATTTCATTATTTTATTTTACAATTAAATAAAATAATTTGAGCTTTCTTATTGGCCAATTACTTATGTGCTTGAATTAAAATTCTAATAATAGAATTTTAGCATCATCGACCTCCTTGACCACTTCTTCTAGTGCATGTAATCATAACTCTTTACAATTCTCATCCTATCACACTTTGACTTTAACATCTTAGGATAATTCAAATTGAACAAGTCATATTAAAATCCCAAGAGTGCCAGATTAAATCTCCAAGAGATTTGGAGGTTGACTTACTTCAAATTTCAAAATTCAAAATTCAAAATTGAAATTAAAAATTTTAATTTCAAAATTTCAACCAAGACAATGGTTGTCTTAATTAAGACATCTCATGTCTTAAAATTTCCTTGTCTTATTAAGACAACTCATGTTTTAATCAAGACAAATAATGTAAGAATTCTTCTTGTCTTTTTAAGACAACCCTTGTCTTAATTAAGACAAGAAATTCTTACATTAAGACATATCAAGCACACTTTGGACAACTTTTGTCTTGAGGAAATGTTTGTCTAAAAGTGAGACATCTTTTGTCTCTTTTAAGACATTAAAAAATGTTATACAAATTTAGACAATTTTTCTCTCAATAAAGACAAGCCCTAAAACAATAAATGCCATATTAAAATTACATGAAAATTGCTCTTCTAACTTAAATAGATTGAATTCAACAAAGCTAGATGGGAAATCCATTTGAACATAGGGATTTCAAGCTCCAATGAACTTAGAACTATTTTAGTCTCATTAAGACAACCCTAGTTCATTAACCATAAAATCATTCCTCCATAGATTTATGGTTGAACTCTTGAAAAAACTAAAACTATGAGAAGCCAATATTTAATAATTGTTGCCTAGTTGCAAATCGAGTGTTTACAAAACCTCATAGTCATCCATTTATACAATGTAAACTATTGTTTTACCCATTTTGTCAAATTTGTTTCCTAATCTTAGATTTCATCCGATAAAAGACTAGATATTTTTAGAACAAATCTAAAACGTATCAAGGAATGATGAATGGCTAGTTCATCATTCATTGGGCCTAGGTTTGTCACATATACTCCTACAATCACTATAAGTGATGTTTGTACCAAGAACTCTATTTCATGGAAACATGTTCCCTGATGTTCACTCCAACTATGATCCAGACAGATGGAGTCTTGACCAACGTGATACAATGGTTCTGCCCTTAGTATATTAAAGGCCATAATGGACATGAACACAAGTTCACATTCCATCAAAATTTTAGTTCTGCAGCAAGCAAGTGCATAGGTGTGAGTTCAAATTCAAAGTAATGGTATTAACTTCAGCTTGATATCTTACTTAATTCCAATTCATATAACAGTATCAATACCTAAAATAAACACTTCAATGGTTTGAGATTCACCATTCCCTTAAAGGAGGATTCCACTCCTTAAATGAAGATAATCTAGACACTGTAATCTTCATTGAATAAAGCGACCAGCTCAATTTGGTGACTATAAATAATATTTTTGATTCATCCAATGATATATATCTCCCATGCATAATTTTTATGTAAATGTATCTTGGTTCATTTAGAATCTCAATACCTTAATAGCTAGAATACAAAACTTACATAAATAAACTATTTATTTAATTATTAAAATGTATCAATCATTATATGATTTGAGAATAAATTTGCTTTCTAAGGCATCATAATCTGAACAATCTCCCACTTGCCCTAAAGCAATTGTGACATGTCCCTAACCCATTTTTTGTCCCAACCGATTTTTTTGGCATTTTTCTTCTTCTTACCTGGCCCTCCTGAGGGTCAGAGGTGGTAGTAAAAGTCCTCCCCTTCCCCTTGCCCTTACCCTTACCCTTACCCTTCCTAGAACCATGTCTAACACTGGACATAACTGATATTTGACCACAACATAAGTTTATATGTGAAATCTAAATACTTAATGAGATTTAATTATATTATTTCCTATAATTTGAAATTTATTTATATTATCAATTTAATTAGTAATTTGATATTTATTGGTATTTTTTAATTTAATAATTAATTTGATATTTTTAAAGTATACATGATATTTTAGTTTGATATTTATTGACGTATTTTAAGTTATATTTAAGTTATATTAATTTAATGTTTGAAATATTTATTGATATTTATAATTTAATTATTAAGTTGGTATATATAAATTATACACGATATTTTAATTAGGTATTTATTGATGTATTTTAATTAATATTTATTTGATATTTAATTTTAAAAATATTTCTAATTTGATATTTATTGATATTTTTACTTTACTTATTAATTTTATATTTTTAATTTATACATGCTATTTTAATTCATATTTATTTTATATTTAGGTTTGAAAATATTTCTAATTGGATTTTTATTGATATTTTTAATTTAATTATTAACTTTATACTCTTAAACTATACATGATATTTTAATTTGACATTTATTGATGTATTTTAATTGATATTTAATTTTGAAATTTCTTTTTATTTGATATATATTATAATTTTAATTCAAATATTAATTTTATAGTTTTTAAATTATACATGATATTTTAGTTTGATATTTGTTGATGTATTTTAATTGATATTTAATTTTCAAAATATTTTAAATTTGAATGAGAAGAACAATCAAGTAGCTCCTATATTCAATTGTTATATTAAGTTTTTATCCCAAAAAGCTAAAAAAATAAACTGCTATGTGGATAATATCTATATAAGAAAAGATAAAAGATTGATACATTTTTATATAACTTGATAGAGTAGATACATATAGTCAAGATAAAGAGAGCGAATATAACCAACTGAGTTCTTAATCATGTCAGATAGAACTAATCAAAGTAATATTTAAGACCATTCTACTTAATACAAAAATTTATCTACAATTGTACCCTCACAATTTTTATACATTATGCTTTAAGAAATTCTAGGTTCGGTTCACATATCACAAATCCAAAGTAAACAACTACTTCCAAGAATCAAACAAAATTGAAACCAAGATAATCAAGAAGCATAATCTATCAAGTGAAAAATACTAAGTCCAATTATCTATACCATATTACCCAATTCAATCTTCAATTACAGAAATAAAAACTAGATTACCTAAATGGAAGATAGGGTCGTTTTCTCTACAGTACAAGGCTATGTTTCAACTACTTATTTTGCAAGTTTTTCTATTTTGATGACAGTGCCAAGTAAACAAGATATATAAGCATGTTTTAAATGAAATTTTTGGTAAACCCGAATTTAAGAGAGCATCACTTTTTACTTTATAGTTCTCAAATCCAGATAAATAATTTCAAAAGAATACATAAATCAAATAATTTTCAGAGTCACAAACATAATCTTCAAAATGAGAGGGAAAGCAATGAAATTTAACCAACCTATTACAACAGTGGTTGATGGTGAAGAGTTCATGACAGAGAGGATAAAGATGCAACATGGGAGACAATGATGAGAGAGATATAGAGAGAGTTGAGAGCCAAGGTAAAGTGAAAATGATGAAAGGTCAGTATAGGTGATAAAGATGACTTCTCACAGAATCTCTAAGAACACTATTCCTGCCTAAGTGAAATAGTGCATTGCATGTTTCAATGGAATATCTCATAGATGGTCTCACAAATCCATTTCATCAGAACTTCAAATTTAAAAAATCCTATATTGAACTGCCTCAACGAAATAGTATGCTGCTTGTTCTCACGAACGCTCTCACAAAAAATTTTGTAAAAATTTTTTTACCACCACTATGAAAGTGTGTTGCAATGTCTCATGGATATCTCATGAAATTATTCAATGAGCAACTCAAATTTCAAAAAAAAAAAATTTTGCTATCGTTGTGAAATAGTGCGTTGCATGGTCTCATGGAATTACTCACGAAATAATGTCATGATAATTGTCAAAATTTATTTATTTCCACCTTAAACATTGATCCCCATATAATAAATTATCCCAATAATAAAAATTGATCCCCATATATTAATTCTACAAATGGGTGTTAATATAAAAATTCTTTCGGTTCACATATTGTGGAAATAAACGTATCTAAAATTAAATTTATTATCCTTGGGTCTTTACTTTTTTGCATGAGAAAATATACAATGTAAAATATATTTTATTTTATTCTAAATAATTTCAAAATATTAATTTTGCAGCATTCATTCCTTTTCCAACTGCTTAACCACCATCCTATTTAGTATCAATTCCTTTTATGCGAGTTCATATTACGGTGATTTGATCAAGCCAGTTTACCAACTCTTCTGTTGTCATCCATGTTAGAACATTGTCATTCAAAACAACATGCTAAGAGCTTATGCCAAAGCTCTTTCAGTTTGTCGAGCCTATCTCTTATGCTTCCAATGATTACTTTCTGGTTTATCAGGCTCATTATGTTAAGCCTATCCTCAAGCCCCCCACTCATTACCCTCCAATTACTTAGGTTTATTTGCATCATGTTCACCCTCCTGAACCCACCTCAACCCTTGCCCTATAGGATGTACTACCCGGATCCTTAAATTGACTTGAATCCCAGTCATTACCACCATGCTCATCTCTGGACCTAATTTTTGATCTCCCCATTGCCTTTTGGGAAGGTAAACATACTTGCACTTACCCCACCTCTTTTTTTGTTTGCCATGACCATTTGTCTTCTGCCTCTCAGTCATTTGTTGCCTCTATTAACTTTATTCCTCTCTCTGCCATTGTGAGGGAAGCTCTTACTCATGATGGGTGGACCACTGTTATGAAGGAAGAATGTATGCACTTGCTTAGAACCAGAATTAGGAACTTATTTCTCTTCCCCTTGGTAAACAGGTTGCGAGATGTAAGTGGGTCTATGCAGTGAAGGTTAATCTTGATGTATCATTTTCTCATCTCAAGGCCTAGTTGATGGCCAAGGGTTATACTCAAACCTATGGTATCATTTTCTCGTCACTAGCCACTTCATCAGTTAGATGTTAAAAATGCATTGCATGGTGATATCTAGGAGAAGGTGTATATGGAGTAACCACCTAGGTTTATTGCTTAGCGAGAGATTGGTAAAGTTTTTCACTTATGAAAATCTTAGTATAGGTTGAAACAATCACCTTGAGCTTGGATTGGAAGGTTGAGTTAGGTGGTACTTGAGTTTGCCTTAACCAAGAGTAATTATGATCATTTAGTGTTTTTTCAAAAATTTAGTGCTCGGTGCATCATGATGGTGGTATATGTAGATGATATTGTAATCAATAAGAGTAACAGGGGTGGTATTGAGGTACTTAAAAGCTTCCTTCAGTCTAAATTTTAGACTAAAGATTTGGGACACCTGACATATTTTCTAGGGATTGAAATAGGTCGCAGCAAGAAAGGCATTGTCTTGTTACAAAAGAAATATGTTCTAGATTTGTTAACTAGGACATGGCTACTTAGAGCTAGACCGTATGAGACTTCTATGGCTCTGATTTTGCAACTCACCGCAGATGATAGTGCATTATTAAGGGATTTAGAGAGATATCAAAGACTAGTTGGGAAGTTAAACCATTTTATTGTGACTCATCCTAACATCTCCTATGAAGACAGTATTGTGAGTCAGTTTATGGCATCACCTCGGTCCGTTCACTGGGATCCAATACAGGGCATTTTGAGGTACTTGAAGAATACACTCAGACATAGGCTTTTGTGTTGTGACCATGGGCATTGTAGGATTGAAGGCTTCTTTTATGCTAATTGGGCTGGATTACTTGTTGACAGAAGATCCACATCTAGGTATTCTGCTTTTGTGGAAGACAATCTTATGTCTTGGAAAAGTAAGAAGCAGAATGTGGTGGCGCACTCGAGTGCAAAGTTTGAGTATTTAGCCATGGCCTAATCAATATGTAAACTCTTGTGGGTATCTCCGTCGCTGGATGAAGTTGGCTTTAGGAGTTCTTACCCTATGAAGTTATGGTGTGACAACTAGATAGTCATTCATATTGCCTCAAATCCTGTCTTTCACGAAAGGACAAAACATATAGAATTTGATTGTAATTTCATTCGAGAAAAGATCCAACGCAGCTAGACTTCCACAAGCCATATTAAAACTGAGGAAGAACTAACTTATGTCTTTACTAAGGCAATTATTGGGCCCCGTGTTTAGTACATTTGTAATAAGATAGGTATGGTTGATATATATGCTCTATCATGAGAGTGAGAGTTATGTGTTACTATTTTGACTATTGTGTGTTGTCATAGAGGGCTTGGGCTTACTTTGTGTAACCTAATATTTTGTTATAAATAGACACACTGGGAACCTAACTAATAACATGCCAACAATTCCATTCTCATTCATTACATGGGGGAACCCACCACTACTTTGTCTTGGAATAACGATCAAGATAGGTTAGAGGATCGGACCATTAATGCTAACAATACAACTCAAAAGGATTATGTCCATGAGAAAATTAATGCTTTAAACCTTAATTATATGGACCAGCATTTTATTTCATTTTAAATAATTTCAAAATAATAAGTTCACAACATTCCTAATTCCTTTCCCACTAATAGCGACAATACAACTATATCAAAAGGATTATATATGTCAGCAAGAAATTTAATTTGTTTGATTTTCACATTATTAATTAAATAATTGATATGTTTAAGAAAATATTACAATCACTTAATTAATTTAATTTTTAATCTAACATTAATGTGTTAGTTCAAACAAGAATGATCACACAAGAAATGGTGTTGAATTAGATGATCTAAGTTGTAGAAACTTTTTTGATGATAACAAATATTTCTTAATTTGATCAACTTGAGAACTTCAACTTTGCTAAAATGAAACTTTCTTAGCTTAAAAACAAAATTCTTGAGTTCTTGAAAGCGTTTTCCTTTTGATGAAAGATTAGAAGACTTGGTTGCTTCTTCTTTAATCAAACTTTGACTTAGCAAGATAAACTTTAATATCACAAGTCAGAATGATTAACATAAGAGATCAAAAGTGATTTGCTCAAGATATTTCAAAATAGAGGTTGCTTTTAAAAACAAATCCTTGAGAGATAAGAACTTCAAATCAAACTATAAACAAGATAAACAAGATAAGAGAAAGGGGTATTCACACCATGATATATAGTGGTTTAGACACAGTAAAATAGTAGATTCTACATCCACTCTCCAAGCACATAATAAGGGAATTCACTATGAAGGAAACCACAAGCACAGGGTTAAACTTAAAGCATTTTTCAACCTTTATCAAGGTAATCTCTCAAGCATTAGATGTTACGGACTCACTTAGCAAACCTTACACCACTAGATTTTACGAGCTCACTAAACAAATCTTTCCCACTAGATTTTGCTTACCAGAAAACTAGTGAACCCAAAGATGGATTTAAGAAATGATACAAATAAACTCAATCACTCTCTTAGGATAAACAACAAGGTAGGGCTTAAGAGAGTAGCTATTTCAACCAGGTATGCTCAGCAGACTTTTAGTCTTTTACTCAAGTAGAAAATAGTTTCTTTGTCCTGTGTCTTTTCTCTTGTTTAATACTCTGTCTTTTATATATGCTCTTGAAGATGACCATTACTCTCTTTGATCATTCTTGCAGATTTGTACACTCCTTTGGATTTTCAAAATATGATTGGGGAGCTTCATTTTCAAGAAAGTACAAAACTTGGTCTAAATCTTCCGGTTGCTTTTCACCAGCCATTGTCGTTGCATTTGTAGGATCTTCATTTGGAAATTGCACACCTAAGTATATGATAGTCAGGAATAAAGTATTTTATTGTATCTCTACTTTTTCACTTGAGTTTGGTAGAAAATAATATTTTATTTGTAGCTCTGTGCGGCGGGTCATCTTTTAAAAGTTGACCAGTACACCATTTAGAGCATTTAATGACTGCAAGTTTCACTTATATTATTATATTGTGCACAGCGAAAAAGTATTTCTTTCTTTTCAGACACAAGTCAACCAAGTAGTACACTTTGTAAAGCATCGAGAAGTTCTTACATGCTATTTTCAAGGGACTTTTTAAGAAAAACTTTTCTGACTAAACTTCTTTCCTCGATAAGAACTTTCTTGTTTTCATAAGAGAAACTTTTTCTTACACAAATTTGCTTCCTTCTAAAAGTTAGAATATCTTCAACATAGTTGAATCATCAAAACATATGTCAACAATCTCCCACTTTTTGATGATGACAACAAAATTAGAAATACGCAAATTTGTTTAGAGAAAGAATTCAGTATGTGAGGACCAGAGCAAGAGCACTTCCCTTTCTTATTAGCTCCCCTTCAGTATGTAAGAAGATGAATTGAGCTTACTAGCTCCCCTTGAGTTTATGCATACTTTCAAGTATATGCAAACACACTATGCTTTTAAACGCGCTCTACTTTTTCCTTTCCTACATTCTTAAGAGATAACACATGCATATTCGATAATGCATAAACTTGTTGCATATTGATATTTCTCCCCCTTTTGGCATCACCAAAAAAGGGATGATATTCTAAAAACTTAAGACCACATGCAACACAACATAGTAAACTTAAATATTATAAGACAAATATAATCCAGTCACCATAATTCAAACAAGTTTTAAGGAAGCAAGTAACAAGTTCAACAAAAAGAGTAACAAATTTAAAAACATCCTAGATAATCTTAGAAAATTATCAGAAAATGGAAATCAAAGATGCATTGTCAGATTCAAGAAGAGGATTCTTTGAGTTTCCAGGATTGGTATCAACAGGGAGTTTAGGGGTGGATAGGTAGGGATCTTCCTTCTAAGAGGATGATGGAGAGTGGACAGGTAGCTGTGAAAGAGTGATTTCATGAAGACTCTTTTTATCATCTCAGACATATCATGCATATAATGCTTCATTTTAGCTAGCTCATAGTTGATGTCCATAACATAGTTCCTAATCTCTTCTCCTTGAGAATGAATAGCATCAGTAAGAGTCTCAATTTTAGCTTCCAATACAAAGTGAATTTCTAGATTAGTTGTGGCCTGTTTCCTTTTTTGCTTGATCAACTTTGTTTTCTAAGCAATCTTTCGAGGCTTCTTTGTTTGAGGGTCCACAGTATAGGTTTCTTTCTACTTCCAAGTATGATTCTTGACAGATGGTGCTAAGATCTTCTGCTTCAACATAGGTGTTAATTGTGGAGTAAGGACAACAAGAGTGACTTTCATTTTTCCTTTTCTAACTAGAGGAATTTCATTATCTTCTACCTCATTTTCTTTTCCAAACACAGTTGAAAGAATTTTCTCTCCACAAATTTGTTGAATTTCATCTTTCACTACTTCTAGAGGAATTTTTTCCTTTTTATTAGTGCTTACTTTCTTATTAGAATTTATCTTTTCAACAGGGAAGATAACGGAGGAATCAGATTCAGTATCCATATTGAGAACTTCATCAGTCAAGAGCAGGATTGGGGACTTTTTATCTTGTGTTTCGTCAATATTATCAGACAATTCAACCTTCTTATTTGGATTTTCTTCTTTTGAATGAAAGGAATTCTCATTGATTTCCTAGATGGATAAGGTCTAGATTGTTTCTTCTTCTCCTTAGGATAACTTTTCTTAATAGGGACATCAGAGTTATCATATGATCCTTCTTCTTTTACATCTTTTTGACTAGCTTTTTGTTGTTGTGCCAATTGTTTCTTTTTCTCCTTGTATCTTCGGTTATACTCTCTTTTTCTTTCTTTCTTTAATTTTACCTCTTATGCAGCAGATAATTTGTGTCCTATGGACTTAAGTTTCATCCTTGGAGGACTATAATATCAGCCTTTCCAATCTTCTGAGTTTTAGCACTTCCTCTATCAAATTTCTCCCATTTCCCTCCATGCTTTCTTATTCCTATGCTCAAAAGAAGTCTTTCATCATAGTTGGCATTATCTAAAGCAGTCTTACTTCCCAACTTTTCCGTATTCACCCTTGCATCTTGTGTCAGTAGAGTGATTATAGTCCCATAAGGCAGTTCGGCATTTTCGTTTGTCAAACAGGCTTTGATATGATTTAAGATGATGAAGGGCATATTTATCTTGATGTTATTTTTGAGATAGCACATGTAGAAAGTTTCAAGTTTGTTTGCAAGGTTAGCAGTTTCTATTCTTGGCATAACCATATGGGATAAGAGATGCAATAGGATTCTAAGATCAAGATTCAGATAGAAAGCATCTACTATATTATTCTTTCTTCTAATGAATTCTTTAACAGCATCTTCATGTCTCTATAACTAAATAATAGTTTGATACCATAATAGACACATTCAATTATTTTAGCAATTTTCTCATATGTTACCAGAATCTTTCTTCCCCTTAGCATTGAGGAACCCACTAGACTGTCTTTCTCAAAATTAAGTTTTGCATAAAACTCCTTTATCAAAACAAGGTAAATGTTAGCTTCAATCTTAAAGAAATTTATCCAACCAACAGATTCTATCTATTGAAAAATCATAAATTTCTTAGATGAAAAGAAATCTAGGTTTACCTTCCCTCCAACTGAGTATTGTCTATGCATGAAGTCATTCTTATATGCCTCTTCAGATTCTTTATCTCTGGAAGTTTTTGGAACACTTAACTTTAATTTCTTCCTTAACCGATTGCCTTCAAAGGTTTTTTGTTTAAGACTAGATAAAGAGGTAATCAAAGAAATGTTCTTTGAATGAGAGCAATAGAGTAAAGGTTTTGAAGAATGAAGATGGTAGGAGAGGACAAATGGCGATTTTGAATAGGACTCTGGTAGTTTAAGGTATTCGAGGGTTTCAACTGAAGAGAAGATGTTTTTTGAAGGCTGTTGAGATGTTTGAAATGTTAAGGAGATGTTGGAAGCTGAATGGTTGGTTATTTTAAAATATAACAATGTTTTTTAAAAACCTTTCTTGACACTTATATTTCTAAGCGAAGTAGAGAATATGACCAGGGAGAATATAACTGAGTTTCAAAGTAGTGATGACAACTGTCGAAGCTATCAAATTAAATCTCTAAGTAACCAATCCACCAATCAACAATAGTATAAAAGGAACACCAGGCCGAATCCTTGGATCACTTTGATCAAATAACCAAATTAGGGTCAAAATAGTAAGGGGGTTTATAGCAGGCAATTAAGTGATAGTAATGAAAATAGTAAACAGAAATTAGAAATAACCAGTCCAAGGGAAGTAACCAATCTTGATTTTTAATTTATCCTTAATCACTAAAGAGTTATTCAAATAATAATCTAGTTCTTGATTTTTGTAACGTATTAAGAAGCCTCAATGTAGTTCTTGTGTTCACTACTGAATAAGCATTCATGATTTAGTTAATTAGGGTTAGATAAATCAAGCTTTCATCCATACACCATCTTAACCTAAAAACCAAAACCCATTCCAACTAAACAACTCATAAATTAGTTTTGATGCCTTGTTCAGTCTCTGTAAATCTCTCTTAACCTATGATAACTACGTAGCCATCATATGAGTATTCCAACAAATTAAGCAACCTAATCAAAATCTCACGAGAAAGGAGGAAACTTGATAAATATTTGAACTGCAAAATGCTTAAACCAAGATCTCAAATTTAAACACTAAGACTGTTAATCCCTAAGATTGATTAAGGATTCTAGCCCTCCATGAACAAGAGGGAAAAAACATAGAAGAATGAAATGAAACCCAAGACAGAAGAGAGAAGAGAGACCAATCAGAGGCAATGGAACAATATTTCTCTAACCCTAGCTGCTGGCAACGTTTTACAACATTTGTATATATATAAAACCCTAATAAACTAATTACAAGTCTACCCCTAGGTCAAATTTTCCTCCAACTATCTGACCAGGTCATCAGATGATTTCTAGGGCAACAACATGATCAAAACGCAGCAGTTTTGATAAGTGGTATACAAAGGATTTCTTCCAGTGGTAGTATGACTCACTAAACATCTGAATCAGCCTTGGCATTCTTCATCAAAGTTGTAGATATTTGTCTTAGGTTTACTAAAAGATAAAGTTCGTGTTCATCAGATATATAGAACTCAAATTATGGCCAAAATACAAAAGCAAGATAAAAGCTCCAATAATGCTGAAATATATCATTAAACCCAATTCGAGCTCAAACTCATAAACTGTGGCAAAACTAAAGAATTTAAGTATATGAGAGGATTAAAAAACTAAATGTGAGACTAAAATAATATATTGAAACTGTGTTTATCAAGTGACCCCACACATATAAAAATAATAAGTGTAGAAGAGATAAGTTGAGTAACCTTACCAAAATCGAGCAACTAATTGTTGTCAAAACATATGACGAACCTAAGGTATCCCTTACAAAGGATTTAGCATGCCAATTTCTCTCAGGATAAATAGGAATCTTTCTTCAGTTAAAGGTTTGGTTAAGATGTTTGCAAGTTAATTATCAATACTAACAAATTCAAGATTGATATTACCTTTTTGAACATGATCTCTAATGAAGTGATGTAGTATTTCTATGTGCTTAGATTTGAAATGCTAAATTGGATTCTTGGATAAGCTTATAGCACTTGTGTTGTCACACTTTATGGGAATGTTCTTGAATATTAGGCCAAAGTCTTCCAACTATTGCTTCATCCAGAGTATTTGAGCATAATACTACCAGTAGTTACATACTCAGCCTCTGTTATAGAAAGAGCAACCGAGTTCTATTTCTTACTATGCCTAGAAATTAAGCAATGGTCTAAGAATTGGCATGTACCACTGGTACATTTTCTATCAGTTTTGCTTCCACCAAAATCAACATCTGAATAGCCAATTAGCTCAAAGTATTTATTTCTAGGATACCATAAATCGAGATTTTGAGTTCCAACCAGGTACCTAAAAATTCTTTTTACAGTACTTTAGTGAGATTCCTTAGGATCCACTTGAAATCTAGCACAGAGACATACACCAAAAGTAATGTCAGGTCTAATAGCTGTCAAATATGGTAGGGAGTCGATTATACCTCGATATAGGTTTTGATCCATTGATTTATCTTTGTCAACTTTTTCTAATTTTACTGAGCAACCCATAGGAGTTTTTTCTATTTTGGATTTCTCCATTCCATACTTTTTAAGTATCTCCCTGGTTTACTTTGCTTGGTTGATGAAAATTCCTTCTTGAGATTGCTTTATTTGTAGTCTAAGGAAGATTGAAATTTCACCCATCATGCTCATCTCAAACTCATTTTTCATTATATTAGAAAATTCCTTACACAATAACTCATTAGTGGAACCAAAAACAATATCATTCACATAAATATGAATAATCAAAATATCATTATTTGTGGTTTTGTAAACAATGTGGTATCTATTGCTCCTCTAGAAAAACCATTTTGAACAAGAAAGCTACTTAGCCTTTCATACCAAGCTCTAGGTGCTTACTTTAAACCATAAAGAGCTTTTGTTAATTTGAACACATGATTTGGAAAATAAGCTTGTTCAAAACTAGGTGGTTGCTTAACATAAACTTCTTCATTTAAGAAACCATTTAGGAAAGAACTTTCAACATCCATTTATAATAGCTTAAAACCTTTAAAACATGTAAAGGCAAGAAGCATTCTAATAGATTCTAATTTGACTACAGGAGCAAAGCTTTCACCATAATCAATACCATTTTTTTGATTTTAACCTTAAGTAACCAGTCTAGCTTTGTTTCTTACCACATTTCCAGCTTCATCAAGCTTTTTTCTAAAGACCCACTTGATACCAATGATTGAATGATGTTCAGGTGCAA
The DNA here is from genome assembly GCA_034509205.1 of Ceratonia siliqua. NCBI lineage: Eukaryota > Viridiplantae > Streptophyta > Magnoliopsida > Fabales > Fabaceae > Ceratonia > Ceratonia siliqua. Next base: position 25,441 of record JASKGM010017482.1, read on the forward strand.
GTACCAATGTCCAAGCTTTGCTTCTTTCAAATTTATTGAGCTATTATTGCATGGCTATTATCCAGCATTCATCTTTAAGGGCTTCTTGAATGTTCTTATGCTCTATTTGAGACATGAATGCCATATGGTTCATGCTTTTGTGTTGAGCTCTAGTTTGTACTCATTGAGATGAATCATCAATTATATGTTCAATTGGATAAGTATGAAGTTTCTTTCATTCCTGATTTATTCTAGTGGACGTTTCTGTCTGCTCATTTTTGTTGTCAATGACTTCTGCCTAACTAGTTTCCAACCATTGAATATTATCATCAGTTTCTTGAGGTTGTTCATTTCACTTATTAGTAAGGCTTAGATTTTGAATTTTCAATGAGATTCCTTCACTGCTTTCTTCTTCATCTGAAAATACTTTATTCTTATTACTAAAAAAAGAAAGTTTAGACTCATCAAACGCAATATGAATAGATTCTTCAACAATTGAAGTTCTTTTGTTATAAAGTTTCTATGCCTTGTTGGATGTGGAGTATCCAAGAAATATACCATCATCAGCTTTTGCATAAACTTTCCTAAATTTCATTCATGATTCTTAAGGATGAAGCACTTATAACCAAAGGAGTGAAAGTAGCATACATTTGGTTTTCTTCCTTTCCATAGCTCATAGGGGGTTTTCTTCAAAATTGGTATTATCAAAGCATCTATTCAAGATATAACAAGCTGTGTTAATAACTTCAACCCAAAATGCTTAAAGAAGCTCGATTTCACAAACCATAGTTCTTGTCATATCAAGAAGAGTTCTATTTTTCCTTTCCACTACTCCATTTTACTGTGGAGTTCTAGGGGTGGAAAAATTGTGATCAATTCTAAGGTTTTCATAAAGATTTTTAAAACATTTGTTTTCAAATTCTCCACCATGATCACCTCTTATACTCTTGATAAGATCACCTTTTTTCAATTTGAATTTTCTTGCAAAACTGTTCTAACGTTTTGAAACTTTCATTTTTTTGAATAAAAAAGAAAACCCAAGAAAATATTGAGAAAACATCATTAATGACTAGACCATATCTTTTACCACTCATGCTTTGAGTTCCAGTAGGGCTAAATAAATCCATGTGTAGAAGTTCCAAAGGCTTTGTTGTAGAAACATGTTTTTGCTTTTGAAAGAAGACTTGGTTTGCTTTCCTTTTTGACAAGCTTCACAAACATGATTTTTCTCAAATATGACTTTCGGTAAATCAATGACCAAATTTCTATTGACAAACTTTGAAATCAAATGCATGCTAGTATGCCCAAGTCTTTTTGTGCCATAAGAAATTTTAATCTATGGTAGAAGTACGACATTCAAATGATTTTAAAGAGATATCTTCTAAATTCAAAACATACACATTTGATTTTCTTATGTCTGACAATAAGATGCTCTCATCATGAGTGTTAAAGACATTGAATCTTGATGACTCAAAGATTACCTTGTTCCCTTTATCACACAACTGGGCTATACTTATCAAGTTGTGCTTCAAACCATCAACAAGATAAACGTCATCAATAATGGAAGTAAAGTTTATCAGAATTTTACCAATACCTATGATTTTACCCTTCTTATTGTCACCAAATGTTACTGAACCTTCTTCTTTCTTCTTAATGTAGCAGAATTTTGTGGCATCACCTATCATGTGTCTTGAGCAGCCACTGTCGAGAAACTATTGATCCTTGTATCTCAATCTCAAGCACACATGCAAGAAATATTTCAACTAGATTTAGGTACCCAAACTGTCTTAGGTCCTTGGGAGTTAGTGGTTTCATGTTGAGTTATAGAGTTGCCTTTTTGAACCCAAACATGTCTTGCCTTTTTCTGAACATTTTCTTTAAGAAAGCAATTTCTTCTAACATGTCCTATTTTCCCACAATGATAACACTTCTTTTTGTTCTGATCTTCTCTCTAGGTTTATGATAATGATCAGATCAATTTTTCTAACTAGTTTAGATGATGGGAATCCTATACCAGTTTTGTCATGAGACCATTTTAGAGTTCCTAGTATAGTATCTAATCTTAATGAGCTAAGAGTAAACTTATAAAGATCCCTTGACAGAGATTCATTTTTTAACTTAAGGGTTTCATTTTCAGTTTCTAATTCTCTGTTTCTTTTCTCTAGTGACTCCTTTTCTTTGTTTATTTCAACAATAAGATCATTTTCTTTATTTGAAGTTTCCTTGCTAACTTTAATTCCAAACTTTCCTTTTCCTTGGTCATATTTTCTACTATACATGTAGATTGATGATGCACTTTCATAAGAGAGTTATATTTCAACCTCAACTTATTATAATTCTCAAATAATATATTGAATGCATGTTGAAGTTCATTAAAGGAGTAAGATGAGTTAATATCATTTACCTCATCATCAGAGTTGTTATTTGCCATTAGACAAAGATTTTTTGTTTCATCCTCTGAACCATTTCTTTAGGTATCTAAGGCATCATCTTTACTCAAGGTAGAATTAGCTACCATTGCTTTTTTTTTTCTTCCCATTGTGATATTTCTTTTTAGAAGAGGATAGTTAGCTTTGATGTGACCTAGCTTTTTACACTCAAAGCATATACTATATTCCTTTGGATTAGATCCCCTGGTAACATTTTTCTTGTCATAGAAATTGTTTCTTTTGTAGAATTTGTATATCTTTCTAGTCAGAAAGCCATTTCTTTTTCATTGTTATCTTCTAATCCTTCTTCTCCAGATTTGGCTTTCAACATTAGATTGCGTGTTTGTATGGAGCTTTCAATTCCATCATTCATGTAATTGTTTTCATAGGCGATCAAGTTTCCTCTAAGCTCGTCATAGGTTATCTCGTTAAGATTTCCTCCCTCTTGGATGGCTGCTATTTTGGATTGTCATTGCTTGGTTAGAGCACATAGAACTTTTCTCACAAGCTCTTTATTTAAGTAAAGTTTTACCCAATGAGTCTAGATCATTTGTAATGCTAGATAGCCATTTAAACATATCCTCGATCTTCTCATTCTCCTTTATTCTAAATAGCTCATAATCATGAACCAGCATATCTATTTTGGTTTCTTAAACTTTTGTAGTTCCTTTGCATTTCTTTTGCTATTTACATCGTGAAATTTTTCTATATTCTTTAGCATTTACAGCATAATACATGAGATTGATGGCTTTGGCATTCATTTATACCAACTTGATATCTTGCTCACTCCATTCATGATCTTCTTTTCTACAAGGACCCTGAGGAGAGTTTTCTTTGCAACATAGACATTTTTTGATGACCTTACAGACTTGATAGTCATTTGATTAAATGAAGATTTTCATTCTTTCTTTACAGTATGTAAAGTTGTTCCCATCAAAGTATGGTGGCCTTATGGAGGAGTGTCCTTCAATGATGATGCTTGAATTCATGATCTTTTCTCTAGGCTATTAAGCCTATTACACAGAGAACCAAGCTCTGATACCAATTGTTAGTTCAAGTAGGAATGATCACACAAGAAAGGGGGTTGAATTGTGTGATCTAAGTTGTAGAAACTTTTTCAATGATAAGAAATATTTTTTAATTTGATTAACCTGAGAACTTCAACTTTGCTAAAAAGAAACTTTTTTAGCTTAAAAACATAATTCTTGAGTTCTTGAAAGTGTTTTCCTTTTGATGAAAGATTAAAAGACTTGGTTGCTTCTTCTTTAATCAAACTTTGACTTAGTAAGATAAACTTGAATATCATAAGTCAGAATGATTAGCAGAAGAGATTAAAAGAGATTTGCTTAAGATATTTCAAAAGAGAGGTTACTTTTAAAAACAAATCCTTGAGAGATAATAACTTCATATCTAACTATAAAAAGATAAACAAGATGAGAGAAAGGGAGATTCACACCCTGATATATAGTGGTTCAGACATAGTAAAACACTAGATCCAACATCCACTCCCCAAGCACATAGCAAGGTTCACTATGAAGGAAATCATAAATACAGGCTCAATCTTGAACCATTTTACAACCTTTATCAAGGTAACCTCCCAAGCACTAAATTTTACAGACTCACTTAGCAAACCTTACACTACTACATTTTATGGGCTCACCTAGCAAACATTTCCCACTAATTTTTGCTTATAAGAAACCTAGTAAACCCAAGATGGATTTAAGAAATGATACAAATAAGCTCAATCACTCTCTTAGGATAAACAACAAGGTAAGGCTCAAGAAAGTAGCTATTTTAATCAGGCATGATCAACAGACTTTCAGTTTTTTACTCCAATAGATAATAGTCTCTTCATTCTATCTGTTCTCTCGTTCTGTAATTTGTCTTTTATATATCCTCTTGAAGATGACTGTTATTCTCTGTGATTGTTCTTGCAGATTTGCATGCTCCTTTGGATTTTCAAAAGATGATCGAGGAACTTCATTTTCACAAAAGTACGAAAACTTGGTCTGAATCTTCTCGTTTTTTCACCAACAGTTGTTGTTGTAATTTGTAGGATCTTCTTTTGGAAACTGAACACCTAAGTATATAATAGTCAAGAATAAAGTATTTTATTGTATCTCTACTTTTTCACTTGAGTCTGATAAAAAATAATATTTTATTTGTACTTTTCAAAAGTTGACTTGTATACCATTTAGAGCATTTAATGACTGCAAGTTTTATTTATAATATTATATTATGCACATTGGAAAAGTAGTTCTTTCTTTTTAGGCACAAGTCAACTGAGTAGTACACTTTGTAAAGTATTGAGAATTTCTTACATGCTTTTTGAGGGATTTTTTAAGAAAAACTTTTCTGACTAAACTTCTTTCCTTGATAAGAACTTTCATGTTTTTTTTAAGAAAAACTATTTTTTAGACAAATTTATTTAACAAAATTCTTCTTTCTAAAAGCTAGAATATTTTCAACATAGTTCAATCATCAAAACATATGTCATTCTTAGACAAGTTCTTACTTTTTTTTATTGTGTACATGCCTATTCTGATTCTTATTTTCTTTGGTCTTAACGATAGTTGCTAAATCATTAATGCTTGATCAAAGGTTAGAGGAGATGGAATGGTGCCTCCAGGAGGCAGAGATCTTCATCGAGTCCATTCCCACATTCTCAATGTTGAAGGTCTAAACAAAGGGAAAAATCAAAGAGCAATTTGAGAAGATGGAGGCACGAATCACCAAACTGGAGTCAAAGGTATTTGTTTTATCTTGTTTAAAAAAAAAAAAATTCATGTGATATTTAAAATTATGAACAATTGATACTATTGACTAGAATATAGTTTGGAAAAAGTTATATGAATAGTTGGAACATCATTTACTTTCTTTTACATTACTAAAACAGATAACTTGACATAAATCTATCAGAGTAATATTGTATAGTTTTATGGAATGAGCATCACTTGTCATTTGTCAACAAATCCATATTGTTTCATTGCATTCTAACTTATATTATGTTATACTTAATATGAAGATAACTGCAACTATTTTATTAAAAATCTACAGTTTGACAAATTGCTGACCATTGTGTCAGACTTCTGTGAGGAGATGTGCACCTTCTTTACCTTCTCCTCCTCTGACAAAGACGAGGACTCCGCCACCGAGTCCAACAACACCGTCAAAGCCGAGTGCCACCCTCTTAAGATATAGAGGAAGGGAGGGAGGGACAAGAAATGAAGTTGTAATGAATTTTCTTTTGTTATATTACGAACATATGTATGAGTGGTTAGTGATGCCTTTCAGTTTAACTAATGCTCTGAGCACATTAGGATGAGAGAGGGAGATGAATGGAAAACTACCTTTAAAACTAAATATGGTTTGTATGAGTGGTTAGTGATGCCTTTCAGTTTAACTAATGCTCTGAGCACATTTATGCGTTTGATGAACCATGTTTTGTGTGCATTTATTGGTAGATTTGTAGTTGTATATTTTGATGATATCCTATGATGAGTATGCGAAAGTACACTCAACAAGCCTTATTGTTGAGCCAAATGTGCTATTAAAGAAGAAAAATCATTGAACTTAATATGTTTTCTTATACTTGGCTCTCATTCCTTATTATCAACTCATAAGCAAGCTTATGCTTCAATTTCAGGGTCCTAAGTGAAGAAATATAGCCCAAGTCATAAGCCCTGGCGCTGCGGCCTTGAAAGCCAACGCCGCAACACTCAAAATATGAAATTTTGCCAAGTCAAAGGACTTGGCACCGCGGCCCCTGAACAATAACCAACAAAGTGAACTCCAGGGCTCAGCGCCGCAGCTCTGGGAAGCCAGCATCGCAGCGCTCGTGCGCAATCTGTCATTAAAAAGTCGCGATTTTACATCAGAAAACAGATTTTGTGTGGGAAAAAAAGGGTGCTCTTGGTTTGGAGATTGAGGAGGATGAAGAGAAGCCTCATTCCAAGTTGAAAAGCTTGAAGATTTCTTCTCTTAATCCTTGAAGATGAAGATGGTCATCCATGGAGTGTTGGTTTTGTCAACAAACATGGTTAGCTAATTTATAGGTAAAGTTAGGGTAGAAATTGATTGGTGAAAACCCTTGGGTATTGTTTCAATTCATCTTTTGAGTGTTATTGATCATGAATCTTGTGTTGAATCCCCTATTTGGTTTGTTCTACTTACTTTGAGACATTGAAAGATATTTTTCTATGATGTTGAGTTATAGTTTTATGGATTT
>JASKGM010017493.1:0-23304 GCA_034509205.1 Ceratonia siliqua
GTATTAATTCTTCTAGAGTCCAAGTAATGGTACTTAAGTGATAGCCACTACTAATCCAATAAATTAAACTAGAGAAAGAAAGACTATGAAGTAAAAAGACAAATAGTGTAATTTGAGACAAAAGTATGCAATAGGCCATATAATTTAGTATCTTGTCTCTCCATGGAAAACTACAGTGGCCCTGCTCAAGTATGGCTAAATTACAAGAACATTTTATTATTTTTATTTTTATTATTATTATTATTATTTAATGTTATATTACAATAAATTCACTTCCAAACTTCTTAAACTTGAGTTTAGTGAAGAATTTAAGTGGCACTAATATGAAAATGTAAATATATTTTGTCTATATTTGAATTTCATTTTTTTTTCTTGTGGAACTTAAATTCAATCATTTAAGATATGATTATATTTATAAAATTTTCATCTATATTTTATATTTATCAATATCTTTAGACATTTTTCTTTAAAAAAAAAAAGAGAAAGTCCTATCATTTAATCATATAATGAATATTTATAATATAATATGACACACTGGTAATAAACAAGAGAAAGATGTTTATAACTGTAAGGCACAAGGGCTAATGTGTCTCCCTCTTATCTCTTGTACAGGTTGCTTTATGGTTTTTAGAAGATTTCTTATTAGAATGAAACTAGTTGTAGGTGATAGAATGTCAAAGGAAAGAAACTAAGACAATCAAGAAAAGAATTGACTTGGTTGGTATATTTTGCCAGCTTATGATCTTATCAGAAACATTTGGTTGAACTTAGGATTATGATTTATTAACGAACAGACATTATAGTGAATAGTAACTTAATCAAATGGATATGAATATTATTATAAAACACACACACTAGCGTCAAATTAGCATTTTCATGTGCTCTACAGACAGCAATTGATGGTCTTAATAATGACAACTAAACACATTAAAATAATTTTGCAAGAGAAAAGCTCTATATCAACTACCAAGGCAAACTAAGGAAAAATTCTTTAAGCCAATACCCTTTATTTGGTATAATTAAATTTTCAAAACATCAATAATCTTTCTATGATAGGCCTACTTGTTTGCTTGACCACCTTTCCTGATTCACACATAAACCTGCATATATCTCAAGAATGAGGATGAGACGTTGGAAAGCCTATTTAAGGGTGAATCATATCAAACTTCATCTTATATACTCTAAGGAACACCATCAGCAATAACTAAAAAAGATGTGACCTTATCAAACCAACCTGTTTGGAACACCAAAGTTTTTTTTTTCGAAAAAAAAGGAAGAAAAGAAAGTGCGAGTTCTTTAAGCAAAATAGCATCTTTAAGTCAATAGTTCTTAATGGTGCACGGTACACTGCATTGCACATAACAACATTGAAGTCCAGTGTACATATATTTATATAATCCAAAATAACAATATGGATTATATAATTATGGATTTCAGGAACTAGATAAACTATGAAATAGCTTAATTCAGTGATTCAATTACAGTAATAATCAAACCAGAAAGACTGCACAAGTCATTCAAGATCCTCAATTCATTGATTATTAATAAACTATGAGATATCTCACTGCATATTAGATCAAACATGGTAAATTGGTAATCAACCTAAATGCATGCAAACAGACTCAGATATTTGAAGATAGAAACAAGATAAAAGAAGGGCCTTTTGTCTAAAGATCTAAATAAACAAGGGAAGATACATTATCAACAAGACTACCATGTGCTGGGGAATAAGGAAATTCAGAAAGTTTGTTAACAATTGTAGACTACTGGATATTGAGATCAAGGTCCAATACATGTTTGGACAAATAGAAAACCAGGGGAGGTGTTAGTTAGAGAGAAAATTGACAAGGTCATAGCAAACATGGAGTAGTTACAAACATGTTTAAGTAAAATACAATAGGTTCATATCAGTTATTTAAGTTTTGTCATGTCCTCACAAAATAGTAAGTAAAATAGACAAGTGTAGAATGAAATTAATCCTGAATTTGGCAAATTATTGGACATTGATATAATGGAGAGGACTCATTATTGCTTAGTATTTGGAACAACCCAAAGCTAGAAAGTGTCGACCCTCTTCCACTTATGGGGTTTAATTATCTCTTGCTCCCCAGAATCCTGGTCTTGTGGCTTACAGAATTGGGTTACAGGAACCAAGGCTTATTCTTTCAGTTTATTGAAAATTTCTAAAGTATATTTGGTTAAAAGAAAAAGTAGATTAACTCTGAAAAATATATGTACATACTGAATATATTGAAATTTTAAAAAAAATTTATGAGATATTGACATATTATTGATATAAAATAAAATTTATATAAATTCCAATTTGATATTAAAAAAGAAAAAACCCACCCCATCAGGCAACCCTATATCCTTAAGCATTCATATACACAAAGAATGATGTGCATTATTTAGTTGGCTTGGAGGCTAAAGAATTATGTGCATTATTTAGTCTTCCACGCATTTCATCGAATAGGTGGTGTGCACCTTCTCTATTTCTTCATCACTGGGTAACCAATTTGAAGATATACACGAAAAGGGAGCAAAACAAAGAAATGGGATTCTCCTCACTTGAAGGCTAAAGAAAACAACAGCATATATAGAGTTTTGACTTTAGGAACTATACCTAGCAATAGAAGTGACAGGCGAGGAGCTGAGTGTAGGCCACCATCAAAGTTCCAAGATGCCGTGAAGGTTGCCCACTAAACTAGAAGTGAATAGTGGCAAGGATGACTACAAAATGACGGTATAGGACGAGATCACAGTGGAGAAGAAGTGAACAAGAGAGGGAAAAGGGCGTGTAGACGGCGGTTTCAGAATGAGGGGTGAAGGTTTGCATTTAGAGATTTAAATGGCCAAGGGACCAACTTACTTTTTTTTTAGTGACGGTCAAAGTTGTCACAAAAGATCAATATCGTCACTAAAGGTTTGTCAAAACTTGTTTTAGTGACGGTCAAAGTCGTCACAAAAAATTTTTAGTCACGACTTCATAATTCTCATAACTAAATCATTAATTTTTAAACCTGCCAACTTTAACAAGAAACCGGTAATTTTTTACTTTTAGTGATGATAAATGAATGTCGTCATTGAATGTTTACAAAACCATGTTTAAGTGACGACAATTAGGATGTCGTCACAAAAAACATTGTTTTAGTGACGCGTCAAAGTCGTCACAAAAGGTCTTTAATGACGACATTTTAATTGTCATCACTAAATCATGAATTTTTTTAAACCCATCAAATTTGGTACAAAATTTTGACTTTTAGTAACGAATTTTGCATACTGAAAAGGTTGGATTTTGTGACAAAATTAAAAAGCCGTCACTAAAAATGCTGACAACTACATTTAGTGACAACATCTAAAAGTCATCACAAAAAACCTTGTTTTAGTGACGACTTTTAAGTTCGTCACAAAAAAATGGCCACTGAAAGTCAAATTTCTTGTAGTGACTAGTGGGGTCTTTACAAACACAAAAAGAAAGTAGAAATTTTAGAATTGTGTGGCCCATTGTGTGGTTAAATCGATAAACCCGTGACCCAATAACAGTCACTCTAGGTCAATTTCTAAATCAGGTTTTAAAACATTGCTAATGGAATATTTTAAAACCCAAACCTACCCACCAAGCAAGGCAAATGCTTTGGATAATCCAGTAAATGGAAATTAGTAGGGGAGTGAGAAAAAAAATAGTGTAATCCTTGTTTTCCCTGTGGATCAACAAACACTTAGAGAGGGACTTTATTATGAAATTTAAACTTAAAAACTCATCTGGTTTCTGGTCCTTGTATGCTTAGGCCAACCTACCAAACGCAAATGTGCAATGGAAGAACTAATTACTGAGAGCAATAACGATAAAAGGTAATACCAAGAAAAATAGGGATAATTAAGGACAGTTACTATTTGGAAATTGTTGACATAGAAATGCTTCTCTTACAAAGGAGATCTTCTCAAAATTCTCACAAAACTGGGAGAAAAATGATTAAAAACTAATGAGAGAAAGTGAATAAGTGGATGGGATTATTTGAATTGTTAATGTAGACGTATTCTATGAGAGTTTATAAGTGGCTCTTTTCACAACCCAAATTTTTATGAAACTTTCGAGAATTCTGAGTCTTTTCTTAATTGGATTAATTCAAGAATTAGACAAGCTCAAGTCATAGATGCTAGGGTAGTTTGCAAGATATCTCAGGTTTAGTCTTCTGTGTTGCAGTATAATAAGAATAAATAAATAAAAGGAATTGGAGGAACTCTTTACAAAAAATGGTTTTTTTCCAAAGGAAAGCCAATAAAGGACATATAAAAAATTGAAGGAAAACTTTAAGCATAAAAGTTGTTGAAAAAATTACTTTCTATCAAGTAAATAAAGATGACTTAGTACAAGATTATTCATCATAATTAATTAAAGTATAATATATTAGAAGATGTTTATTCTTAAATCGTCAATTGTGAAATCTTTTTCCAATAATTAATCACCCTTTCTTAACCTTATGAAAGTACATGTTAAAGGTTACAATATTTTTCAAAACATAAATAATGAATTGTAAGGCTAAAATATATTTGTCTTCCTTAAATTTTACCCAATATTCCATTTTTTCCCCTTAAGTTTTATTAGTACAAATTTTTTCCTTTAACTTTGTAAACATCATCAATCTTTTTCCTCACTCTCTGAGCTCACCAACGAATATACCTTACATGACATTCTTGCATGTTAGATCTTATAACCATTTCTTTTCTTATAATATTGGCCTCAAATTAGTTTATGGTTTGCACCTCTAAATTACAAAAATCTCAAGATTCTCAAGCATTGGACGAAAATGACAGTTGACTCTCAATGTTGTCAATGAGCAGTGGTAGACAAAGGCTAGGGTAATACTAGCAATGAGTTGGCAAGTCTCTAAAATTCAAGAGCACTAATTAAAAACTAAAGAAGGGAAAATATTGATGATGTTTGCAATGTTGAGGGAAAAAATTGACACTAACAAAACTTAAGAGATGAAAAGTGAAACCTCATAAAATTAAGATTTAAGGGACGAAAATTGTATTATTAGGACTACAAAATAAATGCATAGAAAATATTTCCATATATTCTTTGTACGTTGTGAATTGGAAGAATTCAAGTGCTAGCTTAGCTATAAATTCAACGGTGAGAGTTCATTCTAATTAGAGGATAATTTTTTTATATATATAAAATAGGCGTATATAAGCCTAGGCATTCATTAATTGAATTAAAAGAGGTTCATCAAAAGCAAGAGAAGTAACATGTGCAGGAAAACAAGAGGTTCAAATAGTGTTTGGAAAGATGAGAGAAGCTTTGCTAGAGAATGAGAGAGAAAAAAACAGAAAATTTTGTGACGAAACTGAGTTTGAAAAGATATAGCAAAATATGTTTTTTCTTAAGAATTAGATGTAATACCCCTCAAAAAATGTATTTTAATTAAGTGGATTTTTGAAATTTCTTTATTTTGAAGTCTCACATAGCTAGTTTTAGAGAGAGTTATTTGAGAATAGTATATATTAAAACAAGTTTCAAATCGTTTACTTCTCAACGAGTCAAGGTATAGCGCCTATATAAATATATGACTCTTTTAAGGGTTTTAAACATCACTTCTTATTAGTAAAATATTTAATTACTCTTATTATTTTTTAATGGGCCAGAATTTAATTTTTTTAAATTTCTTTAAATGTGTTTGTTAGAACAAATCTAGCTCACTTTGTGTCAAGCCCCAATTCTAAGCATGTGACGGGCATAGGAAACTTCCACTCAGGTAGTCTCCTACAAGCCTACACATACATATAAGCAGTTGACTAGAACAAGTGAAAACAAAATACTCAAATAACATTCCTTAACATGCAAATCTAGGGAATCTTTTACAAAAATTTTGTCAAAATCTCCCCTGAATTCTTAACATTCCCCTTATACATACAGTTGGCAACATGGTGGACAAACACACCAAATTTCACTGTTAAGGCTCCGGCCAACACAACAATTTAAATAACATGAAATCATAACACATAACAATGAACTAGTTAAGGTAATGGAATTTCACAATTGGATTTGGATGGTTGAAGCCTTCAAGAGTAGAGGTATTGGGTAAGCTTTCATAATAGTAAGGTGAGTGAGACTTATCTATCCTTAGTTGCAAGTTGTTTGATTGTTTTCTCATGACTTGAAATTTTTTCTTGTTGAACATAAATTACACCATTTATATGTATGCTTAGTTAACAACCTATGTTCTATTTACTATGAAAACACTTGTTGAAAGCTTGGTGCATAATGGTTAAAGGGTTAATTGGAAGACCCCTTAATTTAAATTAAGAAAATAGTTATGTAAGCACTTTCATGTCTTGAAATTTTGTAAGCTAAAGAGCATACCAAACCTATGTTGTGATGCTAAATAAAGTATCTTAAGTAGCTAAAAATAAATGTGCACCTATATGAAATTATATACATAGTATGTTACATCTTTTTTTCAATAAATGAAATACTTTCCAATTTTTATATGTAAAATTGTAATCTTAGATCTTTGTAAATGAAATAACTATTATATGATTTAGCTTATAGTAATTAGTGTCCATAGTATGACATATCATATGTAAATCTTTACTTATAATATCCATGATAAGAGATGTTAGGATGTTTGGTACATGATTAGTTTTACACGAATATAGATGGGTTAGTATTTGGGTGTAATGGTACGGTATTACATGTATGAAAGTATCAAGAGTAAAAGATCTTAAATTTCTTGTAATTATGAAACAAAACTTATTCTTAATTAGAATTTATCTATTTAAGGTAAGATTGAATAAAGATAGGGTAAGATTTAAACCAATGTGTATTCAAGTCTTAAAATTTTATTTGAATGGTACTATAAGTATAAGGAATCCTTACATGAAAGATGAAATAGGAAATAATTATATATATTTGTGTGATATATGTGATTTCAAGGTTTTAAAGAGGAAGTGACACTGCTTGTATGGGCATATAAATTTTGCATGACAATCCACATTCATGTATATAAGTTTTTTTTTTTATAGCTATCATTGTTCATGTTGGGTATATGCACCTTAGAAGATAGTCATATTCAAGTACAAAGGATTTCTCATCATTATCACGGTTTCAGTATACCACATCATTATTGATTTAGAAACCATAATCTTATTTATAGTATAATTAAGTTACATGTGCATGAATTCTTTCAGATGTATCTACTTTTACATGGTTGTTATATTCCAAATTTTACATGACTATTTTATTCATAAACAAGTTATTTTATATGAGCATTATGTGATTTACCTTTCATGGTTATTTGTACTACTAAAGTTATGTTTCAAATTATATGAAAACATTTTGGGTGGATCCATAGTTACTTCCTTAAGGAAACCCTAGGTGCACCTAGTATATGGATTGTCCATGGATTATATTAGGCAGCATAAGGAGTTACATGAAACAGGTACATGATTAGCATTCGTGGGATGAGCTCACTCGGGATGCACACATTATATGTTACATGTTACATGAGAGAGTTCCCTATGTGAAGAATGAGTGAATCCTTTCCCTAAATTACAAATTTCACAACATACGAGTACGCAGATTTCAAAGTTACAAGTATATTGTTTTCACAAACATAACTACTTGGCATGCGTATAAAAGCATATGAAGTTTCCTATTTATTGTTCAAAAATTTACATGCAAACTCATAAGTATACGAAATTATATTTTTACTAGATTTTGTTTATTTTTCATCATCATAAAGCATGAGGATTTACATCATTGAACCTACAGCATTACAATGTTTCCGTTTTAGCATCTGTGTATGTGTAAGTTGCAATTTATATATAGGATTCCACATTTATTAGTCCTCATCCTTATTGATTATATAGTTAAGCATGTGGAGATTTTATATGTGATTTATGTATAGAAAATATTAAGATGTATTACAGCTGATTTTGAGTTGTTATATCACTTTCTTTGACTACTATTCATTTCATATTATTCTACAAAGGTTATAAATAATATGATCCTTAAGTGCATGCCTAACTATTCTGATTAATGATATCGTAGTCTTAATGGAACTGGTAAGATTGTTTTTTTTATTATGAGTTTTCATATGTGTATTCATATTTAAAGCATAGGATATTAAACATTAACCTGTCTTAAAGATAATACAGTAAATGATATGTTTGTGGGTGATGCTTGTATCCTTTGGCAGGGAAAGTTCTTGCTCATTGAGTCATTACAACTCACCTCCATATTTTTTCAGTTCTATGCAGGATCTTCTTATGCCAATCTCAAAAGAAAATTGAACGCTTGCCATTTAGGATTGGCAAGTTTTCTAGAAGACGAATGGAGCAACTTTGGACACTATGGACAATTGAACTAGGATATAATGCATAGTTCATTGTTATGTGTATGATTTCATGTTATTTAAATTGTTGTGTTGGTCGAAGGCCTAAAAGTGAAATTTGGTGTCTCTGTCCACCATGTTGCCAACTATATGTATAAGGGAAATGTTAAGAATTCAGGGGAGATTTTGACAAAATTTTTGTAAAAGCTTCCCTGGATTTGCATGTTAGGGAATGTTACTTGAGTATTTTGTTTTCACTTGCTCCAATCAACTGCTTATATGTATGTGTAGGCTTGTAGGAGGCTGCCTGAGTGGTAGTTTCTTACACCAGTCACGTGCTCAGAATTGAGGCGTGACACTTTGCTTATGTTCGGTGTCAATTCTAGCCCTAGTAATCGATTTGAGCACGAATTGATGCTATAGCTAAATAATTCTTTTCCTAACGCTTTTGCTCAAATTCTTTATATCTCGTTTACCTTGCTTTGAATTATGGTACATCCTCGAAGTTTTGGAATAAGATTTTTGGGAGTCAAGTGTTTTAATAAGTAAATAAATTATATTGTTGCAATATAGGACAACTGTACAATTTGAAACTTCAGACCACACAGTAATTACACTACAAGAAAATTTAATTTTAGCTAATTACAAAATCCCTTGTTAATTTGTAGCTATTCACTCGTTAAACCCTTTAACAAGGGAACAACTACAAATTAGTGACATATTTTGACCGTAGTTATTTTAAGTCACTAAATAGTTATAGAAAAAATTCCCTCATTATTACGTAATTATAATAGTTAACGAGAAAAAGTTTCATAACTATTCTCTTGTTAAGCTATAGTTAAATTATTTTCAAATTGTAACATAAATCCCTCAATAATTGGTGGGTTTTTTCCTTCGAGGTTATTCCCTAACTAAAAATTTCTTAAGTAATCTGTAAGTATTCCCTAGATAAAAACCCATGGTTAATCACTAACTAGTTCGTAGCTAAAATATGTAGCTATTCCTTAGTTAATAATCCCTAACTAAATTTATTTTTATTTAAAATAATTTTAATTTTGTAACACCTAATTTACAAACTAAAACCTTGAAAATTAGAATTCATCCAAAACATCAACAATCAATTTCCAAAATGACCATTCATTAAACTATTAAAGGTTAGAATTATCTAAACCACAAGATAAAAAAATCCCTAAAATTCAATACAAAAAATATTAAAACAAAATAAACTAGTCCCTAGCATCTTCATCGTCAAACACATCTCGTCTCTATCACCATTCCAACGCTTATGCCTAAAAACATATTAAAACACATTGTTAATTTTCAGCATAGAAGTCCTCATACTATTGGAGTAGATATTGTCAATGTCCACAGATACAGTACCTAGCTCTGAATTTAGCTTAAAAAACTAATTAATTAATGCAACAACAAGAACCAAAATTTTCCCACTGTATAGTTATCGCCTACAACATACCTAACCTTCTTAATTCTTTTTTAAAAGAAGAAAAACAATCTATTATGCTTTATACTTGAATTTCTCAATTTAAGTTAGACCTCATAACTCATAAGCAATTGTAATTACAAGCCAAATAATTTGTGTGTGTGTGTGTCTCCCCCTCGTTTCTTTATTTCTGATGAAATAATGGATTGTGTGAGGGCATGTAGAACAAAAATAATTTGCGGGAGCTCTATTGCTTTATATTCTATGATTACAAGCCAAAGGATCCATATAATATTGTATTTTATAATGATAAGTTAATGACAATTTTCTTGTCTCTGGTCCATGCATCATAACATTCTTCATCATTGATAAAGAAAAATAAAACTCTGACACAGACAAAAGCAAAGTAACCAGGGAATTAACAGACATTAATCACCCCAAATCTGGAATCCACCAGAAAACAGAGAGAAAACTCTCTAAAAAAACTGCAGCTTTATTAATTATCAAAAGTCTCTTTCGAAATCCTTAATAATAGCCTTTATAGGCATAGTATCCTAATTTAATTAAAAAATGACTATAACCCTAATTTAAATGACTAAGGACTCCTAACCCTTAAATAAAATAAAATAAAATATTATCTAATAACAGTAATTAGATAAATCAAAAAATACTAAACTAAAAATAAAAGATAAATAGAAAGAAATAAAAGAGAAACAAAACTGCAACAGTAGACTCCTCTCTTAAGCACGCCTATTACCAATGTCCTACATCAATCTCCTCTACTTGAAAAGAACTCGTCCTTGAGTTAATGCCAAATAAATGGATCCCTCCTGGATCCCACCATACAGTGGCTTCACTCTTAAGTCTAAATGCACACATATTACTAACCTTCTTTGGTGTTAGCAAAGCCAAATCTACACAAGAACTGATACTCTTATATATAAACCTCTTCCTTAACAACTCCTCCACATTCTCCCTCAGAATCTTACCGTCTTTAGAACTCATACAATAATATGGAAGGCTTGGCAAGCTTACCTCGAGTATCAAGTCTATCTGGTGCTAAATATTTCTCATAGGTGGTAGTTGATCAGGTAAGTCTTCAGATACTAACTCCTGAAACCCTTCCAGTAATTGTTGCGCTTTGTCAGGTATTTTCTTCTCTATACTTTTCTGAATACTTCTCTATACTTTCCTTCAACTCATGCTCAAACTTTGCCACTATTTGAAATACTTGACCCTCCACTCTAAGAGCTTCGAGTTTAGAATAAGCATTCTTTATTGGAACCAAAGCAATCTTGTGACCTCTCTAAGTCAGCAGATACACATTCTCCTATTCTTTATATATAGCATTCACATTATACAGCCATGGCTTCCCCAACATAACATGACTAACATCTATATCTAAGACATCACACATGACTTCCTCCCTATGATGCTTCCCAATCAAAATGGGTACCCTACAGACTTCAGTTACTCCCATTGTCGATCTTTTCTTCACCCACCTAACTATATAGGGTGCAGGATGAGGCTCTATAGGTAAATTCATATCCTCCACAAATTTCCTGGCCACAAAATTTTCATAGCTCCCATTATTTATAATCAAGTCATAAATCTTTCCTTCAACAACACACAAGGATCTGAAGATGTTAAGCCTATGGAGCTCATGATCCAATTTAGCTTCATCCTCAGATTCTGAATCAAAGTTTATCATTCTTCGTTGATTTCTACCATGAAAACCTTATCTCTCATGTTGTTGTAATTCCTGAAAACCTCCCCCTTGGGCGTTTCGTCCTAGGACAGGGCCATTCCTGCTCTGGTCATTCCTTTTTGTACTAGTATTTAGGGTGTTTGGGTTGTGGGCAAGTTCCATGACCCCTACTCCCATGTTACTCTTCTTCCATCAATTTTAAAACTCAATTCACCTAGCAATTCACAAATTTCGGTGGATTGCTTCCTATATGAATCAAGTGTAGCCCAAACAACATTCATCCCACGATCAACGTCAACGGGCCTTTCACCTTTTACTCCGTCATTGGCCATCAAACACCAGTAAATCTATACTCTGATACCAATTGACCTAGACAGAAGCAAAGTAACCAAGGAATTAACAAACGTTAATTACCCCAAATCTGGAATCCACCATAAAACAGAGAGAAAACTCTCTAAAGAAAACTGCAGCTTTAATTATCAAAAGTTTCTTTTGAAATCCTTAACAATAGCCTTTATAGGCATAGTATCTTAATTTAAATAAAAAAGAACTCTAACCCTAGTTTAAATGACTATGAATTCTCTAACCCTAATTTAACTGACTAAGGACTCCTAACCCTTAAATTAAATTAAATTAAATATTATCTAATAACAGCAAGTAGATAAATCAATAAATACTAAACTAAAAATAAAAGATAAATAGAAACAAAATTGCTGCAGTGGACTCCTCTCTTAAGCACACCTATTACCAATGTCCTACATCAAACTCAAACTAGTTATTGAAATTCTTTACAACTTTCACACTGATATGCAATTTTTAACCATGCCATACCTACAAAAAGAAAGATAAAGTTCTAAAAGCATATAATATGCCGTCTACAGAATTCAAATCCAAGGCTGCCTTACCTTACCTTTAATCTCTTGTTGCTTTTCTTTAGGTAACTGATGTGTCTTTTTCCACGTAGCTTACTTAGATTGTGCTTGTAGGAGTCATAGGTTTTTTGTGTAGAAGTTAACCAATTAATGGTGACAATATGGGCATTGTTAATTAGTTAAAGTATCATATTTTTTTATGTCTTGTCAACATCTGATTGCATTGTTACTTTTTGAGATGCAAGTGTATTTAGTCCTTTTTTTGTGAAGGAATAGGAAATGATGAAATATTAATACAACTCCCTCTTCTTCCCCAACTCTTTCTAAACTCTGTCTCTTTCATCTGTTTTCCCTCTCTCTCAAATTTTACGCACAACATTGGTATCAGAGCATGGACACCTGGGGCAAATCCAATGCAGAGTTTCAGAATAAGTTGAACAAAGCATTAGCAAGGCATAAGTCAAGCTTCAACTAGGTACATGCCATGATGCAAACCATACTCACTGAACTCCAGGCTTTGCGCATCTTACATAATGCACAAGCAGGGTCGTTTGAAATCAACCCTTTTGGTTTCAAAGAACAAACACCTCCTCGTCACCACATCAGCAGAATAAGTGATCATCACCTCAAATTGTCATGTCCTAAATTCAATGGAGATGACCTTATAGGGTAGATTTATAAGGCCGAGCAATACTTCGATTTTAAGGGTATCATGGCTGACCAACAGGTCCAACTGGCTTCCTTCCATTTAGAAGGTATTATGCTACAATGGCATAGATGGCTGGTTAAATTTAAGGGACCACTTATGTGGGAGGAATTCATGAAGGCAATGCTCCACTGATTTGGCCTTACTGACTACAAGGATCCTTCGAAGGAATTGAGCTAGTTGAAACAAACAACATCAGTGGTAGCATACCAAAACACATTTGAGCATTTATCTCATCGTGTGGATGGGTTACCAGAGCCCTTCCTCATAGGGAGCTTTGTAGCAAGCTTGAAGGATGAAATAAGTTTAGAGGTCAAACTAAAGTAACCTTAGACCCTTTTCGATTCCATTGGGGTTGCTCGACTCATTGAAGAGCGAAGTAATCTCTAGAGAAGACCCATTTTAAGTCTTCAATTTCCTCCAGCACCACCAATAGCTAAGAACAGTTCAAACATAGCCAAACTATTGGACACTCTTCCTAACTAGATAGCCAAGTAAACCACCCCTCCATCACCAGTGACATTTCAACACATAACTGGCTAGGAAGTAAGAGAAGAAATATAGAAAGGACTTTGCTACTATTGTGATGAAAGATTCACTCTGGGGCATCACTACAAACAAACCCAATTATTTATGATGGAATATGCTGTAATCATGAATCCCGAGGAGGAGCAACAAGAGCAGATAGAACTAGAGGAATGTGAACCCATGCTTGAAATATCTTTCCATGCAATCACTGAAATTGGGCACCCAAGAATAATCAAAATGATTGGCAAGCTTAATGGGAGAAACGTACTTATCTTAATAGATAGAGGTAGCTCTCATAATTTTATTGATCAAGAGGTTGTGAGCAAGTGCAACTTAGCTGTCTAGAAGGGGAATAGGTTCCACGTCATGGTGGCAAACTGGGAATACATTGAATGTGCAAGTCAATGTAATAACCTATCCATCAACCTTCAAGGCCACTCAATCATGATGGATTACCATGTCTTACCAACAATAGCATGTCCCGTCATCCTTGGGGTCCAATGGTTAGAGACACTCAGGGCCATCAAGACCGATTATAAGCAGCTCACCATGAAGTTTAGGATGGAAGATAAAGAGCTTAGCCTCAGAGGAATCCAACAAACAGGGCTTGAATGCCTCAATAATAAGAAAATAAATGGTCACAAGGAACAGGATTTTTTTTCAAATCCTCGGTCTAGATTTAGAGAAAGCTAGAAATAGACAACAAACACCACAAGATATCCACTACCTATTAAGAGAATTTTCTCAAGTCATTGAACTAGCTCACCAACTGCCTCCAAGGTGTTCATAGGATCATTGAATACCATTAAAGGTAGGAGCAGAGCCAGTTAATGTGAGGTCGTATAGATATCCTCACTATAAGAAAGCAGCCATTGAAAGAATAGTTAAAGAGCTGCTCCAAACAGGGTTGATAAGATTGAGTCCTAACCCTTTCTCCTCCCTTATTTTGATGGTTAAGAAATTATATGGAGAGTAGCACTTCTGCGTGGATTACCACTCGCTAAGCAACCTGATCGTTAAGGATAAGTATCCTATCCCCATTATTAATGAACTTTTGGATGAATTACATGGAGCTAAGTTTTTCTCAAAGCTTAGCTTATGTGCAGGATACCATCAAATTCGTGTGGAAGAAAATGATATAGCCAAAATAGCCTTCAGGACCCATCACGGTCACTATGAATTCATGGTGATGCCCTTCGATCTCACCAATGCACCAGTAACATTTTAGGAGCTCATGAATGATTTGTTCATACCACATCTCAGAAAGTTTGTCCTTGTCTACCGAAATCATCGAGAGAACACTTAATACATCTCAAATTGGTGCTTACTATTCTAAATGACAATTAGCTGAATGCAAAGGTGTCAAAATGCAAGTTTGGAGTATAATAGGTTAATTACTTGGCCCATGTAATATCAAGGCAAGGGTTGCTATAAATCCTACCAAGTTTAAGACAGTGCTAGAATGACCTATACCCCGAACAACCAGAGAAACTCGAGGTTTCCTCGGCCTTGGGGGTTACTATAAAACATTCATAAGGCACTATGGAACCATTGATGCTCCCTTGCACAAGTTAACATCGAAGGAGAAGTTTCAATGGGATCACCAAGCTGAGTTGGCATTCAAACAACTGAAGGAGTCCCTTACCTCGCCACCAGTCTTTTGCCCATACAATTTCACTAAGAGTTTTGTTATTGAGTGTGACGCAAGCGGCATAGAATTGGGGATAATCCTTTCATAAGACAAACAACCTATAGCATACTTCAGTGAGGCTTTAAAAGGGTCGAACCTTACCTTGTTGACTTATGAATATGAGATGTTGGCCATGGTCAAGGCGATAACGAAGTGGAGGCCCTACTTACTAGTAAGACCCTTCACTATTTGTACTACTCAAAAGAACCTCAAGTACCTTCTTGAACAGAGGATCACCATGTTAGCCCAAGCTCGTTGACTTCCAAAATTGATGGGGTACGATTACGTAATAGAATACAAGAAAATAATAGAAAACCAAGGGGTAGATTCTCTGTCACGAAGATTTGAAGCCCAATGCCTTACCATTTCCTTTGTACACACCAACCGGTGGTCATTATTACAGGATGAGGTACAACAGGATCCTTTTTATGACAAGTTAAAAAACCATCTCCATTATCTCAGTTGGTCCAGAGAGATGGAGTTTGGTTCAAAAATAATACAGTTCTCTTAAGCTCTTCATCACCCTTAATATAGAGAGCTCTAACTAAAGGCCATGCCTCACCCATTGATGGCCACTTTGGCTTCCACAAAACCTTGGCTTGCATAAAACAAAGTTTCACATGGCCTAGTATGTAAAACAGGGTAAAGAAATTCATTTGACAGTGTGAAGCTTGCCTGCGCTACAAAACAAAGTCAATGAAGCCAACTGGGCTCCTTCAACTACTCTCATTGCTTGAGAAAATATGGTACGAGCTACCTATGGATTTTGTAGAAAGACTACTACCTTCTCAAGGGTACACTATTATCATGGTGGTCGTGGACTGCCTATCCAAGTATGCATACTTCATAACCCTAAAACACTCATTTTCAGCAACAACAGTGGTTAAGTCCTTCGTCACCAATATAATCAGGCTCCATGGAGTGCCCATCTCAGTTGTTAGCAATAGAGACATGATTTTTATCAGCACATTCTGGAAGATGCTCTTTCAATTGCAAGAAATGTAGTTTTGCATGAGCTCGAGCTACCACCTGCAATCCGATGGCTAAATGAAAGTGGTGAACTTAACCCTCAAGTAATACCTAAGATGCTTTGTCGGTGAGCTATAAAATCGATGGGTCGATTGGATTCCTTGGGCAGAACTAAGCTATAATACCACTGTCCATAGTGTTATTAAGACCACCCCCTTCAAGGCCGTTTACAAGATACCTCCCCCTAAGGTAATGGCCTACGTTCCTGGAACCTCACAAGTTCAAGCTGTTGATGAGTACTTGAGAGACCGGGATACCATTTTAAGTGACTCGCGCCATAATCTGACCAAGGCTCAAAGGCGAATGAAGATGTAGGCGAATTAGAAATGCTAGGATGTAAGCTTCAAAGTGGGAGATTATGTGTATCTGAAGTTACAACCTTACCACCAAAATATAATTCAGTTCAGAAGCTCCATGAAATTAGCTCCTCGATTCTTTGGGCAGTATCAAGTGACTAAAAAAATTGGCCAGGTGGCTTACAGGCTAGCTTTCCCTAGTGGGTCCTAAATCCACGATGTCTTCTACGTCAGTATGTTGAAAAAATAATTAGGCTCCCTCAAGTCACTATCTGCTAAACCACCCCCTGTTGATGCAAACGCACACCTTTTACTGTTACCTAAAGCCATTCTACATTGTCGTGTCATTCACAATGGGAACTATGGACTAAGAGTGGAGATTCTAGTGAAGTTGAAGGGAACGGCCAGGAAGGATGCCACATGGGAGAACGAATGGAGGTTTTCAAAATCCTATCCATAATTTTTCCTTGTGGGCAAGGGTTCAAAAGAGGGGAAGGAATGATGTGTCTTTTTCCACATAGCCTACTTAGATTGTGCTTATAGGAGTCATAAGTTTTATGTGTAGAAGTTAACCATTTAATGGTGACAATATGGGCACTGTTAATTAGTTAAAGTATCCTTTTTTTTACTACTTGTCAACATCTGATTGGATTGTTACTTTTTGAGATGCAAGTATATTTAATCCCTGTTTTGTGAAGGAATGGGAAATGATGAAATATTACTCCTACTCCCTCTTATTCTTCCCCAACTCTTTCTGAACTCTCTATCTCTTCCCTCTATTTTTCCTCTCTCTCAAATTTTACACACATCACTGACCTAACTTTTTTACCTCTCCACCGTTCTATAAATCATTACCTTTACTTCCATCACAAGAAACTGCACTTTCATAATTTCCACCAACTGATTAACCCTACCATCTCTTAGGAACAATGGCTACTGATACTACACCATAGATAAGAAATGAAAATGTGTAATTTTCATCTAAGACTTGGCTAATGGTGACATGAATACAAAAGATCACCTCAATAAATAAACAAAAAGGAAGCAATAGACTTACACAACAGTTCCATACTTACATTACATTGACGGTTTCCAAACTCAAAGATAAACTCGGATTCAATAAACAAATAAACATATATAGCATTCTTAAATATTCATAAATCAATATCCAAGTGTCAAGTAAGAATTAACAAAGTCTTAACCTCTTAATTTAATAAAACTCATATATAACATAACCTAAATATCCAAATTTGAGAAATGAGAACAAAATTTAACAAAGATCCTCAATACTCAGTCATCATCACCACCATCATCTTAACCAAAGTCACCACCATCATCTTCAAGTAAATCATCACTACTGCCTACATCTTCAACCTCAACGTTATCTAATTTCAAATCTATAGCTTTCAAGTGATCTTCACCAATCTCATTGATAAGATCAAGAATAATGTTAGTGTCACCATCACCAACTTCAATAGGTTGAAGGACCAATTCATCTTCTTCAACATAAGCACCCTGCCTCTTTTCAGTTATCCATTCATCATCTGAATAGATATCTTCAAAGTAAAATACGGCATCTCTAGTTGTCTGCTTACTTCTTAATTTCAAGTTGCACATAACAAATACTAAATCATTTATCTTCTTTTAGTGCAAGCAATTTCTTTTCTTTGTATGAACCCAATTAAAACAAAAGCTTAGTAAGTATTCTCAAATCTAAATTTCTAACAAGATTTATGTGAATCTAAAATAAAAAAGTAATTTATATTAAACTTAATTACCTACCATCTCAAAAGCACTTCAATTACACTCACACATAGAAGAGCTAGGTGTAAAGCTAAAGAGTTAAATAGTAAATCTCTCCAATTCTGGACATCCATCTCCATAGGAATCCCACCATTTTGCTGGGGGCATTTTATCTCTATTATTCTTTGCAATATCAAGACCAAACAACCCTCTAGCATAATAAAATTCATATAACTGCACATCAGTTTTGTTTCTCAAATCTCTATTTGCAACCAATCTTGACAAACAACTATATACCCTTCTTTAACCTCATAATCAGCCTTAAAATTAGGACTATAATGGTATTGAGGATTGAGGTAATATGCAACTACATTTAATGCCTACGTAGTTGAGCTTCTCACCTTTCATTAATTATCTTCAATATGAGTTCATAACTACAAGATTAAATAAAATTTAAAGTCAAATTTTGAATTATCAATGTGTTTATTAATAAACAAAGAAAACTACTAATAATTAATAGTTCAAATTCAAATTAACAAGTTTATATTTTCTTAACATTGTTTAAGTTTGTTTTTATCTTCTCATTTGCACAATCTATCACTCATATATGAACTCCATAGCTGGTTTTTTATCTAAATCCACTAAGCAGAGTACTTTAATTAAAGGAGCTACTGCCTTGAGACATATAATAATGTTCTTCCATAGCCTGTTATTTAATATCATATTTGCCACTGATTTCCCGTCTTTTGTGTATGAAAACTTGCACTCCTTCTTCTCTTTTGAACTAAACATGCTCATCAATAGCATTTAAGTTCATTAAGACATGCTAAAGTCAAATAAGCAATAACCTATCTAGTCATAATCAGCCTAATCAAGTTCCTCCCCTTTGTGAATTTCTCAATAAGCTAATGAGTATTGTTCTTGTACAAAGGTAAGTTGTGACTTTTCAACCCTTACTTATGGTCACTTGGAGTACTTTAATATTTTTTTCAAAATCTTCCAACATCTAAGTCAATGCAATGGGCAACACATGGTGTCCAATATAAGTGTTTTCTCTTCTCCATCAAATTTTAACAAGCTAATTTATAATTTACAGCATTATCAATAATTATTTATACCATATTCTCCTCTCCCACATGCTTAACAACTTCATCCAACATCTGAAAAGCTTTATCATTAGTCTTGAAAATATCATAAGTATCTAATGAGTATAAAAGACTATTCCTTTAGGACTATTCATCAAAAAATTACAAATGGAACACCTTTTCTTATTTGTCCATCCATCAAACATAATGAAACAATCAATTCTTTTCCATTCCTCCTTATACTCCTGAAGCATATCATTAGTGTAGTTCACCTCTTGTTTCAAGAATTTCTCTCTAATTTCATAATATGATGGAGGATTAAATCCAATGCCAAATCTCCCAAATTCTTTATACAATTAAAAGGAATGACACTTGTATAAAAAAACCCAACAACTTGTCGACAAACTTCTTCCTTATAATCGTTTTTCAACAATAGATTAATGGTTGATTGTGTATTGCTTCCAACGACACAACTACTACTGTTAGTTCTTGAATTTGTTGTAACATTCATAAGACTTGTCCCATTCCCTTGCCCATAAATGTATTTTGTATTGTCCCCATCCCCACCAACATCCACATAAGTCCTTTTCTATTTTTGTGATGCACTTTTAGAAGTACCACAACTTGCAACATTGAAGCTCTAACATCATCAGGAACATTAACACAAGCCTTAACATCTTCTCTAAAACCAGCTAAGTAATGCTTAAATCTAGAAACTCCTCCATTGAATGTTTTTGCACAATAATTGTATTTCACTTTTCTAGCATTCACTTACATCAGTGTCATGTTCCCACCCAATACCTGATCTATTACCAACTATATTTTTTCCTAATTCTTCTTCTATAACCAAAACCAGATACAGACATGATTTAATTCCAAAAAGTGGAAGGAGTGCTTAAATTGCAGATTAGGCCAGCTGTCAGTCAACTAAACAATGAGACACCACTCACCACTCTTTGTGTAATAGTGTAAAAGTTCCCAATTGTATAAAACCACCAAAGCACCTTCTTAGACAAAGTAGATCAAGACATATTAAATACACTCTTGGACACACTCTACTGGAACAATGTGAGCCACGGAATCAAACTCATTTAAAATAGGAAGTCTCTCAAAAAGAAGAAAAGATGGAGTAATCGTGAGAGCTACAGAGAAGCAACAAAAGGAGAGTTTTCAAAGGAGGATTTTTGGCTAGATCTCAAGGAAAGCTTATATCTAAAAGGAAAGAACCAAGAAAGAAAAATAACTGTAGATTTGGAAGAAGAAAACAAAGAGGAAAGAAATCATCAAGATCAAATATGTCTAATGAAGGATTGAAAAAGGAAGGAAGATCAACGTGAAAGCAGGAAGTCAAATCCTTTCTTCCCAAATCTAATTCTAGAGAAACAAAAATAATTTATGGGGGAGCCTAAAAATCCCAAGATTTGAGGAGATAGCAATGGGTAGTTTCTGAAGCTTATAAAAGAGAAGTAAAAGTAAAAGAGAATATCATCTAAGCTATGCATAAAACCTGTAAGAAATATTTGCAGACCATTTTTCTTTTAGTTTTGATTTTTACCTTGAGAGATTTTATAAAAAGTCAAAGAGAAAAATTGAGCACAAAAGGCAAACTATCTACTCTTCCAAAAAGTCATTATATTTATCATAAAATTTCTGATTCGTTCATGGTGAACAAGTGAAAACCATTATTTGTTGTAGTTGGTGGTGAGCTTGGAAACTACTCTGTTTGAATTTAGTAGTCAAAACCATTTGTTAATGGTGAACAGGAAAAACCAGGGTGTAAGGTGTTGATTGCTTAAGTAGAGAAAATTTTCTTGGGAGTCAAGGGGACTGGATATAGGTCTCACATTGAGGCTAAATCAGGATAAATTATTGTGTTCCTCCTAATCCCCTTACTGTTCTTTAAGGTTTATTTTCTGATCTGATACAAACTGGTTTTGAGGGAGCCTTTTTACAAAATTATTATTTCAAATATTTTCAACTGGAAAATTCAAAAAAGATTTCAATTTTATATATTATACTAATTCACTCCTCCCCTCTTAATACTGTTTAACTTTTAATTAGAGTTACATTTTTTTTTTTTGGGTCAAATTTCAAATTTTTGATGAATGCATTTTTTTTAACTTTCTTACTATGTTTATTATTCATTCAAAATCAAATAACTATGCTCATATTTGCTTTGGAACATTTTTATCGAAACGTTCCTCTATGATTATATATAAACTATTTTAATCAATGGTCATATTGTCCTTAGGCTATTTCAAGAAACTAATGAAGTAAAATCTGTTTGAACTTTTAATCCCACTAATTATTTGTTCTTATGTATGTCATAGCGTGATGGCTGGGAAAAATGTACCTTAAGGCGACAAAAGGGAAAAAATACTGAGATAAAAAATGGAGTCGCCACCAATTAATTAGAAGAATAATTGGGATCCTTAAAAAACCAAATACTAGCCCTTAAACAACAGGAAGGGTTCATGAGTCTAATTACATATAGGGAAGGTGTTAGGCACCACATAATGTCCATTCCTAAGAATGGTTATCTTAAATTGTTTATGCTTAAGTTCACCGTATTTTAATTACCCATTTTTGTTAATGTGATGATGAAAATAAAAGATGAAAGAACTGGACCTATCTTACTATGTAAGTGCCTACGTACCCCTGAAGGGATCAAGGTCTATATAGTTCAAAAATATTTGCTAAAAGTGTGCCTGGGGTGGATATATAATCTTAACCCCAAAACAGAAAGTATTTTAGATTTCCTAGGGCGGATATATAATCTCAACCCTAAGACAAAAGGTGTTTGGTTTGATAAGATAATATGAGAGAATGAATCTTTACCCTAAAATCTTTAGGGGCTGGTACAATGTGGGAGGATAGACCTCTACGCAAGCCCAAGGGCGAAACGAGACAGTATAGAAGAATAAGTCTTCATATAAAACTTAAGCCAACATGAGAAAATAATTTTTTACATATTGTTTATTAAGAATTAGGACAATATGAGAAAATGAATTTTCACATAAAACCCGACAAAATGTGAAAATAAATCCCCACTTAACGTTTGAGATGAATTAAGACAATATGGGTAAATGAATTTCCATCTAAAGCTTAACAAAATGGGAGAACAATTCTCCACATGATGTTTAAAGAAATAAGGAATTTGTTATTCTATGTCAAAATCCAATTTTCAGAAGCTTTGGGGCAAAATTGAAATGTTTGCAATGTTTGGGACCAAAATAAATTTTTGAAAGTATTAGGGCCTAAATCAAATTTCTAAAAAATATTGGGTCCTCTTTGGGAATTCACTAAAATGTTTAATTAGACCTTTTTGAAATCCTTTTTGAGTGAAAATCATTAGTTTCTCTTTGAATGCCATTTTGTAAAACAAATTAAATGAATTCTTTGGAATGGGCCCTTGAAACCCATTATTAGATTTTTGGGATTTTAGCAAGAGGAGATTTAGGCCTTAGACCCATAAGCTTTACAAATTATTTCTTAAAGAAAATGAAACCCAAAACAAACATGTCACCGTAATCATAATGAAACCTATTTAACATATCTTCCAAAGGCCATTAACTTGAAGATAAATATGTTTTACCTTTCTGAAACAGTGGTCCGGGTGCATTGGACACCCCCCCCACTCTATTTGAAGGAGCAATGATAAAAGTACAAAAAATTACAAAGCAAACAAAAATAACATCAAATCAAATCAAATAATAAAATAAAAGAAGTGAGAATAGTGCATATTTTATAAGAGGATAATGGGAAAGGAAAACTTTAAAGCGATGAAAAACATATCCAAACAAGAAAAACACACATAGTAGAATATTCACAAACTATGAATAATAAAATAAAGAAAATCAAACAAAATAC
>JASKGM010017514.1:8679-32056 GCA_034509205.1 Ceratonia siliqua
CAAACACCAAAGCAAGCACATCCTAATGCCCTGATTGCTAATGAAAGCTCTACTAATGAAAGCTCTACTAAGCTCTACAAAATGTCGATTAACAAGATAGTGTCTCCACTTAGTAACAGCAAACACCAAAGCAAGCACATCCTAATGCCCTGATTGATGTTTATGGCTGAGAGCTCTACTAATGAAAGAAACTGGGTGATGTTCCTGCATAAGCACATCCTAATGCCCTGATTGCTATCATCTATCTCAATAACAAAGGCCTTGCTGAAATTTGGTAGAGGTAAAACAAGTGCAGACATCAAAGTAAATTTCAATCTCTAAAATATAGTAGTGGCAGTCTCATCCCACAAAAAATTATTTTTCTTTAACAAGGTAGTCAATGACTTTGTTATTTGGCCATGATTCTAGACAAACCTCTTATAATAACTAGCTAACCCAAGAAACCCTCTGAGTTACTTAATTGTATGGGGAATAGGCCATCTTTGCAGAACATCTACTTTGGAAAGATCAGTTGAGATACCCTCATCAGAGGTAAAATGTTACTTTATTAGCAGCAAAAAACCTTTATTCTTTTTAGCATACAACCTACGTTGTCTGAGTAACAGAAGAACTTTCTGTAGATGCAGCAGATGAGTAGGCAAGTCTGAACTATATATTAAGATGTCATAAAAAAAAAAAAGCACAAACTCCCTCAAATATCTTCTATACACTGAATTCATCAAATGCTGAAAAGTTACAGGGGCATTTGTTAATCCAAAAGGCATGACAGGGTACTGATAGTGTCCAAAATGAGTCCTAAAGGCAGTTTTGTAAATGTCACTTGGATGCATTCTAACCTAGTGATAACCAGCTCTAAGATTCAGCTTAGAAAAAATAGTTGAACCCCCCAACTCATCCATCAGATCATCCACCATAGGAATTAGAAAATTGTCCTTCACTGTAGTTTTGTTCAAACCCCTGTAATCTACACAGAGCCACCAACTTCCATCCTTTTTGCCTACCAAAACCACAGGTGAAGTATAAGGACTTGTACTAGGTTGCACCACCCCACTATCAAGCATCTCCATTACTAACTTGTATATTATATCTTTTTGGAAAGAAGCATATCTACACAGTTTTTCATTAATTGGCTTAGAACCTTCAAGTAATGGAATTTTATGATCATGCCCCCCTCTAAAGGGATTTAATGTCTTGGGTTCCTCAAAAATGTCTTTAAACTCATTAAATAAGTTGTCTATAGCATTAGGCAACTTATCAATTGCAGTCTCACTGCTTACAACGGTGATAGTGCAAATTTGAGGTGCCATAAAGTGACCCTGGGAATGACAGATGTGTATCATAGACAACTGAGCTCCTTGAGAAATAGCTTTGGCTAATTGTTCTTCCTTAATAGGTTTAGGAATGCCAAAAGTGGCTCCTCTAAGTACATGCCTCTTACCTGTAACAAAAAACTCTATAGTCAGCTTCTTGAAATCCTATATAATAGGACCCAATAGCCACTGGATTCCAAGCACCATATCACAATTTCCTATTGGTTTTACCATCAACTTAGTAGAAAATAAGGTTCCCTATAGCTTCCATTTTAATTCCTGCACTTTGGAAGTAACTTGAAGTTTTCCTCCATCTATTACTGAAACTACCAATGGCGGTATATGTTCCAATTTGCAACCTAGCTTTATGGCTACTTGTTGATCAAGAAAGTTGTGTACTGCTACTGTCTACCAAAATAAAGAGATGTCTTATCACAATTACCAGTTTTTCTCATTGTTTGAAAACTGGCTATTCTAGTAAGAGCATTAAGAGAAATCTCATAATGCTTATTAGTACCTTCCCATACTTCTAATTCTGAACTGGTCAACACAACCTCTCTATCTATTTATGGTTCATCTTCTAATTCCATTTAGTATAGCTGAGCTCTCTTATGTTTCAAATGATGACCTAGTGTAAAAGGTTCATCACAAAAAAAAAAAACTCCTTTGGCTTTTTTTTCATTAATTTCTATTAATGTGAGAGGTCTATTTTGTCTCCAAGCAGGTTTTGACACTGGCACAGCAGGTTTTGGTAACAAAGGAGTCTGTTGTTTACTAATATTTGAATTAGCAATTGATGTCTGTCTTACTTCAGGTTTATAAGTGCTTATAAAACTAGAAGCAAATACATTTGTCTTATTGTTAACTCCAGACACATTTCTTGCATATTACTAGTTTGGAAGTGCAAACTCATACAATTTTGCTAGAGAATATGCTTCTCTAGTACTTTTAGGCCTAAACATCCTAACATGCATCTAAATATCATGTCGAAGGCCAAAAACAAAAGAACTCACTTCATATTCTTCAAATAAATGCACTCTACTCAACACCATATCAAAATCATCATGATAATCTTTAACTGTCCCAGTATGTTGTAGTTTCTTAAGGTCATTCATAAGATCATCATAAGTATCCCCATATCTATTGACCATAGCTTTTACATACTCAGTCTAGGAAGGTAATGAAGAAGACATTAAGGATTTGATGTAAGAATGATGCCATTGCAAGGTTCTACCATTTAAATGAATGGATGCTAACCTTACTTTGATTTCTTCAAATGTATTATCAATGAAAAAATACTGATCACATTTATATAACCACTCATTTAATCCTTCTCTATCAAATCTAGGAAATTGAACTTTTGCTAGCCTAGATCCATAGTTAGAAGTAGGATTAGAGTTACCTCCTTGAAACACATTTCTTCTAGCTAGCATTTTAGCATTTTATCTTCTCCATCTCTAATTTGACTTGATGTAGCTTCGGCTTCTTTCTATATTGATATTTCAATCATCAACTTCTTCAATTCATCAAACACTCCCATTTTCTGATTGTAATTATCTTTCATTTCTCTGATAACTGCTTGCGATTTATTTGCTTCTGCCATAATCCTCGCTAGAGATCGAAGGCTCTGATACCACGATAATGAAAGGAATTGGATATTTAGGATCTTTGTGTAAGATCGAGAATCTTTAATGGAATTTCTAGGGAAACCAAATCAATAATAAATTCCGAGAGAAAATTCCAAAGCAAGAGAGTTAGAGAAAATGAGTGTAGGATCTTCTTCAAATAGTACTTTCTTACATTTAGATTCAGAATTACATCATTTATACATCAGAATCAAAAGTAACCACAATTACAGTGCAATCTACTCACGTGATATGCTAATACAACTAACTCACCAAATTACAGAAAGAACCTGAATACAACTGAACTAAAATCTGCCATCTAAGCTTCCAACACAGCTACTGCATCAGTCTAACTCAACTTAAAGACTAGTCTATCAGGGTTGCCCATCCACATATATGGTAATCTTGGTTTAGACTCTTAAACGTGTAGAATTATGATGCTCACTTTACATCAATGACTAGTAAGAAGTCTCCAACAACAACTAAACCCTCAAAGTGTGATTTAATTCCTAATGTATGTGATCTGATGCAAAAATGATTAAGAATTTCGTATGAAATCACCTTAAATCAGTAATTGGACTCCAAAATTTTGGTCTGAGTTATTCTCTTCACCATTCTCTCTCTTTGTACCTCATAGTTTCTTAGACATACCTAAAGTGTTTTAATTAGCAATTATATTTTTAAATCTTGAACTTGGTTTGTTTTTCTCTCATCTTCATCCACTCTAGATAAAGATAAGGATGGGGTTTCTGTTAAAGTGGTAAAGCAATTAATTTTTTTAATCCCTTTTAAATCTAGTTTGTTTTTCTTCTTTTCTTTATCTATTCCAAATAATGATATTAATAGATAGTTATACTTCAATAACGCAATATTATAACTATAATTATTTTATCTGTTATTGTTATTAATTTTGTTTTTGGAATTTACATTCTCCCCTCCTTTTAAAAAAGTTTAGTCCTTTAAACTTATACACCTGGCCTTTCTAGTTATTTATCTTCTTATTTTCTTCAAAATATACTTGGACTTAAGGGTGGACATTTAAGACTCTACCCATTGCACTACTCAATCACCCTATTTAATTTGGATTTGGTCTTTATATTTAAGTCTAATAGTTGGATTTGAACCAAAAAATTAGGCCCTATTTTAGAACAAGCCAGGCCTGGCATATATATATATATAAAATTGTTCTTTGTATTTTGAATGTTAATTAATTTGCTATTTTAAGTTATCTATTTTGTTGTTGAATGTGTTGATTATATCTAATATTGTTATTTAAATATTGAGTGGTTTATTTTAAATTTTTTTGTATTAAACATAGCTGGACCAAGATTTTAAAATTGAAAACAAGGTCAAATATAGACCCAAAAATTTTAAATAGGGTCAAGGTTAGGTTTGGTCCTCTCTAATACATATTTCAAAGCTAAGCATAACCTATGAAAACCCTTACCTGGAGTTAATAATTAGAGCTTCTAAACTAATTGAAAACTTATTACTTAAATATTTGTCTTACTCATATATTCTAGTCAAAGTCTTTCAGTGATTCTAACTATTCCTTTTATCATTTATTATATTCCTTATGAATGAGTCTAAGATTGGTAAGATTTTCACCTACTTTTAACATACAAATAGTTAAGCCTAAACTATAATTTGGACACCATTTATATTTTTTTAGTTATAGATGAGTTTCCATGGAACAAAAGAATGAAGTCTACTATATGCATGGACACCATTATGCTATTTTGTTGTTTTGTTGTTGCTATATTGTTGTTTTATTATTGCTATACTGCTGTTGCTATTATATTGTTGTTTTTGTATTTTTACACGTTTTATGCATGCAGAAACATAACCTCACCATTCTCCGTTTGTTTCCTGTATTCCTTTTGTTTGCTTGAATATATAACCTATGGAGATGGTACTTATTTCCTTTTTGATTTGATTCACATGTTGTGAGTTCCATTTTATTCTACTTAGTTACACTAGCTCAAACGTCACGTTTCAATTATGAGTCGATCCATATGTAGGCCTCTGGGAATTGGTCTCACATCTTGGCCAATAGTCTCCCCCTCAGCAATTGGTCTTATTGGGAATAGAACATGCAGCCTTGGCTCTAATACCAATTACTAGATTGAGTGCTTATCACTAGGCCAAAAGCAATAGTTGTTAGTTAGGACGCAACTTTTTCTACTTAATCGTATAATTCCAATTACCACGTTTCGACTATGACTTGATCCGTACCTGGGTTTGCCATGGGACATTTGCTGTCACATCTTAGGCAATATTTTTGCAAGTCTATGATAAGCCATGGGAGGCCCTGAAGCTTGTATGGTGCTATTGTGTCATGTGTTACTTTTAAGTCTCCACAAGCTATGTGCTAGCTAATTGTTTGATTAACTATCTTTTTCAAAAATTAAGAAAAAATCAAAACATTTGAAGTATCCCTTGTATTTAAAGAAAGTGATTTTAAAATATAATTGATAGCATAACATGAATTTAATTGAAGGTCGTATGTCTATTTGTATAACTAAATTGGGTGTTGTAAAGTGCCTAAGATCTTCTCCACGCATAATTAGATTCCTAAAACTCATTGTCTTATTTTTTTAAAATAAAAGGATTTTCTTAATATTTTCTCTTTTAAAATAAAAACATTTTTATGTGGTAACTCCATTTCTTTTTTAAATCAAAACTAGTTTCTTCAAACAAGAAAATATTCTCGAAAAATAAAGTTGCAACAATATCTTGAAATTATATTAATATACGGCATTGAATTCAAAATAGACCTCTAAAAGATAATTAAAATTAAAATTTCGACAAGATTTAGTTTTTGTTTTTGTTTTTTGGTAATAATACAAAACATAGTTCTATACAAATAATGCATTAGAAGAAACTTATATGGGCTCTAGTGTCTAAGCTTGTCTATGTCACAATCACTCCGTACTAAGACCGAGAGGCTTAAACCCCTCTAAGACAAACTAGCCTTACAACATTCTCTTTGTTGAACACAATTCATTAGATTCAAACGTACACATGTTTACATAATGCAATATCTGACTCATACAATTTCTCATATTATCAAAGTAAACACTAATCTTATCCTAGGCCTATCTCTGGTCCGAATGTAGCGCTTGAAGTCAAATCCCTAAATGCCCATACATCAAAATTGCAAAAACACAAACAAAAGTGAACTTGGAGGCTTAGTGAGTAAAAATCCAAAACAGATAACAACCAAATATTCATGCAAAATGAATAAAATTGCAAGAGAATGGTAATTCCATGCTAATTTTCATAAAAAAAAAATAAGGGAAAGAACTCACGCTATTTGT
Organism: Ceratonia siliqua; assembly: GCA_034509205.1. Lineage (NCBI taxonomy): Eukaryota > Viridiplantae > Streptophyta > Magnoliopsida > Fabales > Fabaceae > Ceratonia > Ceratonia siliqua. Next base: position 14,935 of record JASKGM010017514.1, read on the forward strand.
TTTTCTTAAAAAAATAAAAATTGTGAGAGAATTGTATTGCCTCATAATTCTCTCACAAATTTACAATGAAATTGCGATAGAATACAATTCCCTCACAATTTGTCATGGGAGTTTTTATTTTCATGAATAATTGTAAATTGTATTCCCTTGAAAATTTTCATAAAAAATTAGGGGGGAAATATTTGGAGCCATATTTTTCATGAAAAATTGTGAAGGAATTATTGTATATCCCTCACTAAAATCCTTATTTTGAATTTTTTTATTTTGTAATTATTTTCTCTAAACACTTAATATCAGATAAATAAATAAAATTTTTAGAAAAATTAAAAATTAAAAAAATTAAAAAATCTAAAAAGAATATAGGTGGAAGATAAGAAAATTAGAATCGAGATATTAAAAAATGGTAACGTTACAGTTCCCTAATGCATGGCACCACATATGAAGTGGCACCATGCATCATTATATGATCACATCGTTTTTCATCTAATGATGATGGATAGTGTTACACCATCGATGACATCATACTTTAAATGTTTGCCATTTAAAAATATTTTTCTCTCCATTTTTTCTCTCCATTTTTTTCTTGTTTCTCTTTATTTCATCTTCTCTTTCACACCACCATTGACTCACATCTACCCACCACTCAACTCTTCATCATCACTTTCTTTGACCAAAAAGTTAGGGTGGTAGAGAGGAGAGCTTTAAGTGAACTATTTGGGCTATACTCTTAGAGCATAATTAGGCTCGCTCAATGTTTTAAGATCTGGACGGACCTAGAGAGGTGGAAAGGTTAACGGTCTGAGTCATTAAAGGAATTCATACAAGAAATTAAATCGGTTGGATAAATCAAAATTGATAAATCCTACTAAAATTCAAACTTGAAATTGGTTTATAAAAGTAGACCAAGCCTTTACAAATACAAAAGAATGTTAAAATTTATAGATTTTTGAACCTTTAGGCTCCTAAATGAAGATTTATGATCCATTGAATCCACAAGTTTTACAAATGAATAATGATATTCATACGCCATTGTTTCTTGGCTATTGATATGCTACAGCCCCTTGATTGGGGCTGTAATGCTACCACCTCAGGTTTTCACGGTCAAGCTTGGGTTTTTTTTTTTTTGTTGTAATTTTTTTTCATAAGAAGTCCTCCTTTTATTTGTGCAAGAAGTCCTTCCATTATTTGCAGAATAGGCCAAATGTTTTTCGCAACCATGCCCCTCAGTATTTGCCATGGAAGGTGAGTAGAGAAGGCCCACATCATGTATGCAAAAAAGTAATTTCCGATAAAATCTTTGGAAGCTCCATTCTTCCCTGTGTGCGACCTTTGTCGATGGCCGTCTCCCTTAATTGTGTTCCTGTTTGTTGCATATTGTTGTTTCCTGAATTGAATCTTTTTCAACCTCCCGTTAGGGCTATCGTTATGAAGCACAGTTAGGTGAGAAGATTTGTTGGTTTATTAGTTATGGGGGTTCCATTCATATTGAGTGCTTCATGCTTGTAATCCAATGTTTTGTCCATATACGTTATTTTTCTTGAAAGACTTGAACTTTTAAGTTGTTGCCATGCCAGTACCTGACGAATTGCAAAAGGAGTAAGCATAAATTGAAAGATTTTAGTTTGGCATGTTATGTTGCAATGTAGTTGCAACATGACCCTTCCAGTTTTAACAATCTGTAAAAGAATAAGTATACTTTTTGCTCTATATCCTGAAATAGTTTCTTGAACAATTGAACTAGGGTTACATATGAACTATGTGAACTAGGCTTACATGCAACACCTTCCATTGTCACATTATGAATAAGTATACTATCTGGACTAACAAAAATTGATGGGAACAAGTAAACGGTGTGGACAATTAGGTGTGTACCTTATAAATGGTATGTATGTTAAACAAAGTGACATATGAGAAAATAGGAAAAATAGGTAAAATGGTTAGAGGTCAAATTTTGAATGCCTTTGTCTAAACTCTGTGCTTACTATAAATCTTAGTACTTCCATAGTTTCTATACTAAATAATTTCTTATAACTATGGTGTGTTATTGATCCATCTGACAAAGTGGCAAATTTTAACAAGTTTCAAGGTGTATGGAGTCCAAAGCTCAATCTGATAATGAGGCTACGCATGAGGTTGAGAAGGAATATTATGAAGACTTAACCTTTTAGGATATAATGGGTCTTCAATGGTCTACTAAAGATTATGCATATGTATTATACCAAAAATATGGTATGGCACATGGGTTTGGTACAAGGAATGATCATTATAAAAGGAATAGCAAGGCCGAATTGTTATAGCGCCTTTTTGTATGCACTTGTGAGGGTTTTTGATCTAAAAACGATAATAATAGACCTAATAAGAAACAGGCGCAACATCCATTCATTCAATGTGGGTGCCAAGCATCATTAAGTATTGAGTAAAATACTGATTCAAACGTTTAGACAATTAATAAATTTGTAGATCAGCACAATCATCCAATACTACAGTGTAAAGTTGCCAAGTTCTACCCTTCAGATTGTTCAAATGATGAAGTTAAGCAAGATCAAGTGAACATCTTGCATAATCATATGATGAAAATGTCTCACATCATGAGCTACATGGCATCAAACTGTGGTCGCTTTAGTGAGCTTGAATTTACGAGCAAATACTTGTACAATCATTTTGACAGGCAGAAGAGGGAGAAAACAATAGGGAAGATCCCAATGCCACCTTTACTTATTTGATTGGTACAGTTGAGAATGATTTAAGGTTCTATATTAAACACACTGTGGACGAAGGAGGATGCCTGGAAAAATCATTTTGGGCTGATGGCATAAGTCGCTTGGATTACCAATGCGATCTAGTAGCCTTTGACTTAATGTATAAGAAGAATAAATATAACAAGTAATTGGTGATACTCAGTGGTATTAATCACCATCAGTAGTCAGTTGTGTTTGCATGTTATCTCTTAAGTGATGAAACTGAGAAGACTTGCAAGTAGGTTTTATGCACATTGGTGGAGGCTATGGAAGAGAAGACACTAGTATCACTCGTCAATGATGGTGATAAGGCAATGAGAAATGCAATTGTAGAGGTTTTCCCTGAGGCCAACCATAGATTATGTTCATGGCACCTTCAACATAACGCACAAATGAACGTTAAAAAGAAGGAATTTGTCAATGATTTTGGTTATTTGGCCTTCACCAACATTGCTGTTGAGGAGTTTGAGAGGCCTTGGGCGGAGTTGTTAGAGAGATGTGACATATTGGAAAATGAATGAGTTAAAGAATTATATTCCAAATTTCATCTCTGGTATAGCGCACACTTGAGAGGGAAACTCATGTATGGATTCACAATGACATAACAATGCAAAGGTATAAATTCATATATAGGAAGTTATGTTAATCAAAAGCATAACTTACTAGAGTTTATTCAACACATCCACCAGGCTTTGGACTCAATAAGATACATTGAAATTGAAGAAGATTACAAATCACAATTCGGCCAATTCGTATTGTGTACTGTGTATAAATCACAAAAGCATGCATTAGAGTTATACACAAAAGAAACATTTTTTTTATTTCCAGGTGGCATTGCATGAGGTAGCTGCTTAGACAATTGATCAGTCTAAAGACATTTTTGGTAGTTGGGATTACAAGCATAGAAGATACAGGGTTAGATTCAAATGATATCACGTACTTTATGACCTGAATCCTAGTAGGCAAAGGATGCAATGTGATTGTGCCATGCTAAAGTTGTATGGCTTACCTTGCCCTCACATGCTTTGTGTGATGGCTTTTGAGGATTTGGATGCAATCCTTCCTTGCGTTGTGTATAAGCGGTGGATGAAGAACGTTAAGGATGCTGAATATTAGGTTATGTTAGATATGGGGGAGTCCTCTCACCATAACGAGGTTGAAGTGATGAAATTTAGAATGGCAACACTTGGGCTTAGTTTTAAGTGACTAAACTACCTTGCCGACAATGAACTGAAGACTTTTATGGGCCCCAAGATTATATTCATAAGATGATTCGAGAGTTGGAAAGAAAGCATGGTAAGGAATCATTGGTCGTGGTGGGGAATGAGTTTGTGGTTTGCAATCAAATAATTTCATGGGCACGTGGTAGGCCAGCTGGTCCAACCGATGGGATTTATAGTATCATATTATAAGACTTCCTTATTATAATGAAGTTGAAAATTTGGAAATATGTCCAACTAAGATGATGTATCATACATTTTACCAAGAATATGAGTAACTGCTTGCTCATCGTGTTTAATTGAAGTGCAAAACTGTTATGATATATTGGTGTGGTATATTGAACAAATTACCACTATTCTTGTTAGTTTTACTGTATAGTTTAGATGCGTGCAACTATTATGTTGTTATTCTTTGAGTATAATTTATTTGCATTCCATATAAACTTAGACTTATTCAGATATTGTTTGCTTAAGCAGGCTTAACCGATGCACAGTACTTATTGTGAACTTGTGGTAATGAAGTAATTTTGGGATGCATATCAATTTGTATTACATTGACACATCCAGTTATAATGAGTTTATGTTAACTGTATTCTTGTTCTATTTGCCTTTGTTGGTCAATTCAATCTGTTGGCATGCATTAAAAATAGGGTTCTATAAGAAATTGTAATTAAACATGATCTCTGCAGATAGGAGTTGTCATCTTCCTTCTTTGCAAGGCAGAATGTCAAACGAGTTGTGAAGTCTCTTGTTGCATAGTTTGCTTTACATTTGAAGATGCCTGCACTGTAAAGTTTGTTATTCAAGATGGAGGCAAATCAAGGACACTTAATTTGACTTTTTCTAAAGATGAACTAGTCATGATTCATGATTTCTTATCATGTAGATCACTTCATATCTTGCATTGACATGTTAGGTGTAGTTATTTATAATGATGGTGTTGTCGTATGTATAAGATTAAAGATGGCCAATGGCATCACCTTTGTTCAGTTTCTCTATGACATTACTTGATAACCTCTACGTCTTGTGACTTTGAGGGTTATAATCAACCACAGTTGGAATATATGTTCACAATTTTGAATTAGGCTTTGCATTCCAAGGATATTCATCCAATTATGGGCTATGAAAGTTACGTGTTACTAGAGCATGTATGCATTTTTGTTGATATTATGATGTTTCATTAAGAGCGAATTATAATATAAATTTCCATATCGAAAATGTTGATGTTTATGGTGGGTGGATATTTGACAATGTCATTATGTTGTAATAAGATCATTCTCTTTATCTATTCCATGAGTTTTTTTACTATCTTACGTAACAAGATCATTGTATATCAAGAAGCATGTTCATATTTCCATATTTAAGCTGATAATATCATTGTGGCACAAGTTTTTTCCATTAATCAGAAATGGGCATTACTCTGAAATGGTCAATAGCTTAACAATGTGGTAGACAACTTCTTATAATTCATGTAATGTTCTCAATTAAACCCCCTCATTTAGTATATTGTTATCAAATTTAGTGCCTTACTGCAAAGCCTTAATCGTCCCCGTATCGGTTACGATGCCTCTGTTACCACTAGTTTATCATTTTTGTTATATAACATAGAGAAAGATATGGAAGGGTTCTACAAATGGTTGACAGCTTACAGAATTTTTTGTTCAATTGCAAAGTTTAGAGAGACTCCTCATGCTTTAAAATGTCCAAGTATGTAAGAAACAATGAAACTGTAATATATAGTCAGTCCATAAGAATATGCTAATTCCATGATGCATTTCCAAAAGTCAAACATTCAAAACATAAAGTTGTGAACAAATCCATTTCAAATTTGAAACTCATTCAACATAAAATAAATATTCCAATGATGTTGATCATTTTTCATTTACATCATCGGACAATGCAGAATCGAGTTGAGGCCCATCGGGTGATGCATCTTCCTCCTCTTTGTATCTTATTGAGATATTTTCCCTAGGAAGTTCAAAAACATAGCCATGTTCTGTTTCCCTTAAATAGGACAAGAAAAACTTATACTCTGGGTCCAAAAAATCATCTTCTGTAGCCCTAACTTCTATATCTACTTCTTCAACTATATCCATGGATATCTTATAGTTGGCTTCAATTTCATCGTTCTCTTTGTTTACTACTGCTATTATTTCTTCATCGTTTATCTTCCTATCATGTTGGATGTCCAATTTCAGGACCTCATTCGATTCTCTATTTGGAACCTTTGACGTCAAACTTGCCATTTTTTTACATACCAATACATCGTTTGGATCAACTTTAAGGTTATGAAGTAATTATTCATAATCAACAAACTCAAATAATGTAAACCAAATAAGCCTTCCACATTATCAGCATTGGTTGTTTTTGACAAAAAAACCACACTATATTGCCCGAGTACAAAGGCACAATATATGAGCATAGTATCTGTGATGCAATTTTGAGGTAGTTAGCTGATGTGGCAAATTTGATCTGACATGTATTAGTGGTAGCTTCTGTATTTGAATTTCTTATGTATTCAATAAGGTGGTTCTGAAGATGAATGTAAGAATTTACTACTTAACAAAATTCTCACTATTGCATTATTTGATTTTCTCTCTCTGGAATTCTCTCGCAGAAGCTATTGGCTTATTCATTTCCATAGGGCTTCTTATAGATATTATCGATCCTACACAAGGTTCCTCAATCTCTAATTCCCTACATCAATATGTAGTTTCTGCACTTAATTGTATATAGTCACTCATATCTAATAGCATGTTAACACACCTAATGTGCCTCCTGTTGTGTACCTCTTGTTGTGTGTGGTAACCAAAGTACTGTATTATTATATGCTAACCTAAAGATGCATTTATGAACTAAAAGACCTTTATCAATCCATCAGTTGTGTAATGGAGAAGGTGCATAGACAACAAACTTAGTTCAATCATGTACCATCTGTCAACCAAAATGCTTATGTGCTTACAAAAGTTGTACCATGCTTCAACTTTGTGCCTATCGGGGACAGCCTATGTGTAAGGGGTAGTGGTGCCTATACCTATTTATGATTAAAGGGAAATTGTTGACTTTATATTATGATTAGTCAATCAATCTATGGTGCCAATGATACTTGTGATTAAGGGGGATATGTCTGGGTATACAGGTGTGAATAACTATATCAGTAAACGCGTAATGCTGAGGTGAACTTGGGATGCTGAGTAAGCAAGTTAGTTAAAAAGGATAAATGTCTATTTTTGTAAGTAGATTGTATGTGTATTATGTTTCATTTTGTTATTTACTAAGGGAACATGTATTCACACATTATACTCATTAGGTTGTTGTAATTTATTTATTTTTAGTTATTTCTCTTCAATGTCATCAAACCCTATATAGCGACGGATTCATAAATCACATTATGGAGGGAACAAAGTATGTGACAGAGGGGGTGTCACATAACTTTTATTTTAACAATTCAAACTCATATTTGGACTTAACCATAATACATTTTCAGAAATTAACAAGGAATATTATGTCTAAAATCACAAGACAAGCCCTTAAAATTATAACATTATCAATAACGAATCAATATTATTAGGTCTCTCATGGAAACCCTAGTTGTATAAAGTGTACAACGATTATCAATAACGAATCAATATTATTAGGTCTCTCATGGAAACCCTAGTTGTATAAAGTGTACAACGAACACAACTTGTCCTCCAGTATTTTATTCATTATTAATGGCACCATAATTAGCAACATTGACCTTGACATAACTAAAACATCCAAAAAAAAAAGAGGCTATGGACTCATCTTGATCACATAACTATTTGCTGACACTACATTGAAATAAATATTCAACAAATGAAAACACAAAACCAAAAACCATTCTTTTCAATCTGGCCTTCCTCAACCATAAAACATCCTTCCCAGTAAACACTACCCTAGCCTTTTTTTATCACTTCCAAGCAGCCTGTATCGCACTCCCACTTTCACTCAAATAGTTAAATAGATCCATATGGTGACTCAAACACTAACATAGACTCATATGGTGACTTAAACACTTAGGTATGACTTAGAAAATAATACACATGAACTACTTCAACAATAATAAACATATACATAACACGTGAAGCACCAAAACAAGATGGTCTCATCACTCTCAATGTTACGTATCATGTTGACTTTCTTATACAAGCATAAATGGACTATACATGTCACTATCTCACATATGTAGTCTTGAACAGAGCGTTAAATCTTGTGGCCCAACTTATAATTGTAAGCTACTGTTACACAAACCAAGAAAATCAATTATAATGTTTGTGAAAAGGTCCTTGTGTGCCTGAAATCTAACATCCATGTATCTCTCTTCTTCGGAATCAGTCCATATTTATTATAAGTATCAATTTTGATCATATTTTAATAATCAGTCGATATTGAAATATTATGGACTATATATAGTCTTAAATCACCATATGAACATTAACCTGAGACATAGGCTATTAAAGTTGGTTTAATATTGCATCATGTATAGTTGTATTTCACAAATGAACTAATCACGAAAAATAATCAATCATTTCCATAAGCAGGGTTGTAATGTAATTAAATAATTAGGAAGAATACTCTTGCACATGATTTTTCCTTGTCGTAAGTAAAAACTTGGTCATAACACACACATACTTGGAATTAAATAAGACAGCAATTAATTACCTTGGCGAACAAACACAGCAAATGTTATGCTATGAAGAATGTACCTACCATGCTAACAGAGGTTAAACACTTAGCGCCCATTGGATAAATAATCCAAGCGCCACCTACAACAAAACAAAAAGGGTCCCGATAACTTAAGCCCTAAGAGACACTATCCGTCCACCCAAAGAGTAGAAAAAATAACCACAGCACACCAATAAAGAAAAATAGCAGAGAGAATGCAACCAAAAGGTCGACCACTAGTCATTTTAAAAATTTAATAAAATTTGTTATACCCGGGCACATCAGCGCAATCGTCAACTTTTCTCAAGCCCTAGGCCCAATACCAAAATAGAGAATTTATAAAGTTTCAACTTAAAGCCAAAAGGGCCTTTTCACATCGCTTTCTGCGGAGCCTCAATTTGCTTCTCTAATTTTTCCCTCTCATCTGTCCATGTATCCTTGGCTCTGTACCTTTCCGCCAACTCACCTTGTAGGCGATTAATCTCTGTCTCCAATGAACCCACACAATTCAGTGCTTGTTTAAGATGAGATATGGCTTTTTCTTCCTGAGCATGCTCAACGTTCTCCCTCAAGCGAGCATCCTAAACTTTGCCTTCTATTTGCTTGACAAGTGTTATTGCCTCTCTAAACACAACCACTTCCTCCGTCAATCTCTTTAACTCACCCCGAAGTTAACCTACCTCCTCCTTCAAACGCTGGCACTCATGTATTATGTCATAAATGTGACCCAGCATTGACCTTGCAACAATAGTCTGCCAAGCTGAACTAGAGAAGACAAATTTACCAAGCTCAATAGCATTGCTGAACCTTAGCCTCTTCCATCAGCCTTAAAAATCAACGATTGTTAACTATGCACCCAACATGGAAGTGAGAGTTCTATAGAGAGTTACTAGGATGGCCTTCCCCTACAAAAACTTTAGTTGCAAAACACGTGGACAGATCCTTCACCTTGAAATAGTCCACATCGACTAAATCAAATAGGATACATGTTGGGCTCCCTATGTCAATATCTCTTGTCCTTTTCTAACCAATCGTTCCCTTTCCTTTATTCATGATGACACACTAATCTAACAAGAAGAACAAAAATAATGGAGACATAGTATGGGAAAAAATGAGAGGAAGAGAAATTAAAATATTTAAACATAAATTAACTAATGGCCTAACAAAACAATAAGAGACAATGCATGATTGCACATCGTATAGTCGCACCCTTTTATCATTGCATTCACACCACATAATCAACATTATTTATTATGAAAATTATCACAAATTTGGAAAAGCATAAACAAACCATACCTAAAGGAATGTGAACACGAACTGTGGATAAGCAAATAGCAGCACAAGTAGATTAAGGAGCTGGCCAAAAATTTTAGCCAACAACAACTAGTTAATGATGTGAGAAATAGAACGTTGTCACAGTAATCCCATTTATATAAACAATAATGTGAAAGGCACGAAGGTTGATGAAAATTGGAACGTCACTCTTATTAAACAAAGAGATAGCCATAAACAAACAACCTAACCATGTGATTTACCACCACCGAATATGAAAGCACCACATGTGAGTGAACTTAAATGACACCTTGTAATTAACTTAAGTTTATTGTTGTTCCCCAATAGGTTGTTTAATCACAATGAAATTAATGACATACACAGCACAATAAACAAATTAAATCACATCAACTGGTATACGTGTCAGGTTGGTAGTCAACATTTTAAAATTTTTATCCACATGTGTCATATAATATCCACCTATATTTTTTTCTCTCTATCCTTTTTACCCCTCTGACAAAATTGGGGTACTGATAAGACGTGCTTTGTTGACAAAAGAAGTCCATTAATCCATTTTGCTTGCCTTGTCTACAGTTAACACATCATCCCTCTTGTTATAAAGAAACTAAATGGTTCAGCAATTGCTTGGCTATGTGGAAATGGACACATGTAGTACAAATATTCCTTTAAGGGAGCGATTTTGGCATGTCGTGTGGTATTCACCATACATAATAAATGCGGCCACAATAGCCCAGTACTTTTTTGGAACTGTCTCTTTTAGTTTTTTCCTCTATTTGTGAGACTCATCACCATCTATCCCTCACACCCATTTTCATATTGAGGAACTGAACATTCATCAGCCCAAGGTTGACAACCATATATCATTCTATGGATATTTTCGGTGACTATGCATTTCTTCCTTTACACCAATGGATTTTGATATCGTTATGTTATTTTTCCTATTTCTGATTCTTTTACATACCTCAGTAGTGGAATGTTATGGTTCATCTCCCTCGTTCTGATACTCTTTTGATGTTTTATACATTTGATGTGGTTGATTATTAAATTTTTGAGTAATTTTATTTCAAGTAACAATTTGTTTTGTTTCTTTATCAACTTACATTACTTTCCACCATATGATAACCATTGTTTATGGTTGATGAACAGACACAAACATCACGAAACCTTGTGAATCAAAAGTTTACGTTTTCAATGTTTCTATGTCATCTTGTAAATTGAATTTTGTAGATTATATTAAATGACCCACTCGATTTCATAAATGTTTCATCAAATATGTGGAAGATTAGAACATACGGACATGTTGTTCCAATGATCTATAACTTTTATATGATGAAGTATGACATATTGATTATGTGTGGGTTATACTCAACTTTAAGTTCTTGTTAAATGTTTTTCCAGGTCTCTTGGAGAATTTTGATTGTTTGGTTTTCCTTTAATTCAAGTAATCTTTCAAATGTTGAATATAACAGTTGGTTTAACACTAAAGTTTGTCTTCCAAGAACCGTAACAATATATAGCCATATAGCAAGTTAATGGCACATAGCTCGAATGAGGATATTGATATTAGTGACTATGAATAGAAATCCTATGAAGAACTACAAAGTGGATGTCACAAAGTGAAAATCTCTGTGGATTCCTTCACTTGTCCATACTGCCCAAATAAGAGAAAACGAGATTATCTTTTCAAGGATATCTTTCAACATGCTTTTGGTGTGGGTTAGAGCAGTTCACATAAGTGACGAGCACGAGAAAAAGCTAACCATATAGCCTTAGTTAAATATTTGGAGAAGGATCTTATAGAAGAAGAAGGTCTGTCAAAACCTAAATCTAAAGGTGATCCTACTTCTAAATGTGATGAGCAGTTTGTGTGGCATTGGAATGGAATTGTTGATGACATTCCCAATAAACTTCTGAAGCATGGTGATCCTCCTGTACAGAAAGATGAGCAGTTTGTCTGGCCTTGGACTATAATTATAGTAAATATACTAACTATACTAGCAGAAGATGGATGATTTGTAGGGGGAAGCGGTTCCAAGCTCAGGGATGAGTACAGAATGAAGGGTTTGAACCTCATTAAAGGCATCCCCCTGTGGAATACATATGACCACTTTACAACTGCTTTGGTAGAATTCAAGAGTGATTAGGTAAGTTTACTTGATGCATTGGCATTTGAGAGGCATTGCAAAACATATCATCATCGAAAAAAGGAATGGTATGGTAATGATGTTCTTAAATCTAGTCTTCATGCATGGGTTGCCCATGCTAATGACTACAAGTTAAGGAACATCATTGGAAAAACTCTGCAGAAGAAGGGGGATCTGAAAACTAGCTTACCGTTTGAATGAGGAGTCTGGAATTCTTAATAAATTTGTTCAACCATCCACTGAAGGTAATTTTTCATTAAGTTAACAATATAATTTTTTTTTACCATGTATTTTATGTGAGGTATGATATTGGTTTTGTATGGGGGTATTTCATTTGGTTAATAGAAAAATATATAAACCTGGTGCACATTCTAATGTTGAAATCAAACAGATAACAGATGATATTGATAAGGTATTGTATTACTATTATTAATATTGTCATTTTAAAGCATAAGTGTGTGATATCAACGTGGGAGCACCATCGTTTGTTCTTATTGCTGAGACTAAAGATGCTGGGGACACCACTTATACTATGTATATATCAGATAAGAAATACTCTTTATGTGTGGTGGATTAATGATTCATTTTGTTGGAATTTTATTGCAAGATAGCAGTTACTACAAACTGTTCATCTGAATACCATTGTTGGCCAATCACCAAACACTGAAAATGTTTTTTGCTTTTTTTTTTGAGTAATTAGGACACTTTATTTTGCTACAAGCTTGCATGCCTAATTTGTTGGTCACATATAGTACTTTGTAAGCTTTCCCATCGACCCTAAACTTTTTTCCCAGTTTGTGACAAGTTATGCTACAATTACTTCTTATATGTTTGGTACAAAGATAAATTATTTCATACCATTATTGCATTTATACCAATAATTGATTATTTATATAACTGAAATTTATATTCACTCAACCTAAAATATGCTAAATAAATGAGTTTTCGAAATGGTCATGAGACATACTCACTCACATCTACATTAACAACATTCGTATATAATAGATGTAATCAAAGTAAATAAAAAAATTTTCTTTCATAATTCTTTTGATTAAATATTCCATGAATATGTCGTAAATGGAAAAAGGAAAATTAGAGTAAGATATTACCACTTCCACTTTCCTCTGTGCGTTATGAAGTTTTGCTAGGAGGTCTCAATTCTCATTGGTCAAAGCATCAACCTACATAATAAAATCGTCATTCTTAGGAGATTTGTTATGGAAAGTCATTTGTAAACAATTAAATTACTCGTCGCATTCACTTAGATTGTAACCTAATATATTTATTACATTTAGGGATCATGCAGTTGGGGCATTCCTTTTAGTTGTCAACATTACATAAAATAGTTAAGTGGGAAAAGAACTGTTACGAGATGGAAATTGAGTGCAAGGGGGTTAGAAACAACAAAAACCTTAACTTGTAGCGCCTTCAATGTGCAATCAATGTCTTCTATGTGTTGCATCATGTATTCGACTTTTGTCTCGAAGATGGTGGGTGTTTTATGGGGCTATTGGATGCTTATGGACATGGACAAGGCGGGATTGGACTGTCCTCCGTCATCATCTATGTCTATGAAATGATACACCAAGGGTTCATCCCTATGGCCAGATTTGGTTGTTTACCAAATGCATTGGGACCTCCTCGGATTGGGTGTGCATGTCATCAAGACCCTTTTCCTTTTCCTTCCATGCACATAAATCGCTTAACTTATTGCTCTAGTTGGGTTGTGTGTGTTTGCAATTCCTTTCATAGCCAAATGAGATAGAGACCCATTAGTAAGAAAATTTGACATCCATATTTCGAATCACATATTAGCTAATAATTAGGTATCAACATCAAGGAAAACAACAATACAATATAAGCCCTATTGCAATGCTTAGCTACACTTGGTGGTAAGTGGTTGACCCATTTCGTGAAGTAGGTTAACATGTCAGCAGTGATATGGTTTCCAGTAAGGTCAAAGGACAATGATGAGGAATGATGTCTATTAAAAGCTAGGTTTTTGAACATAGGGGTGGGATGGAAGATGTGAACTTCAAGTCGAGTACCGATGGTAATTAAGACTCTTCCTGCCAAGACAAATTAACCGAATATTGTGCAATCTACTATTGGTCCCTGTCAAATCATATTTAAGTGTAACTGGCATATATGAAGCATTTTCTGTCGAAATCAAAATTTTATTTCCCTCCATTGCCCATTTCCTTCCAAATCTCAGCCACACAATATGGGCTGAGTTTGAGACAAGCTAAATTTATTTGAATAATGTCACTGTAAGGCTGTATATGCAACATAAGGCAGCTAAGTTCCTATGTCTTATCTATTATTGTGTGATTAAAAAGTTAACCATTTCATTCGGATAATTAACATTAAAACCAGATATAGTTAGTGAACTCTGAACTAAAGATTATGTTTGCATAGTTTAATCAATGTATCGATTCTTTGAGTAATATAGTATATATGATGTCATCCACACTAACCCATGATCAACTGAATAATGACAAAATGAGCACATCATTTGGAAAACTATAGTATGTGGATATTAAATGTATTGTCGTTATTGAAACTCACTTTAGATAACTATTGACTCAAATTATAGACTCAATTTAGATAACCATTGAAATTAAACTTATTTATCTAACCTTGTACAAGTATGAGCCAATTATTTAGTGTTGGAAATGAACGTATAGACATAAATAATATTATAAAAAATTATAATAAATATAGAATCAACTAATATTCTATAATTACGAGATATTGTAATATAAATCGAACATATATATGGTAATGTAGGCATTGAGGACCAAATAACACCATGGTGTACAGTTAAATTACCAGTAACAAGTCAGGTAATAATACAATAAACTATTATGTTACGAGTTATATTCCAAATTATTTTATGCAGACCAAAGAAATTATCAAATTTATTGTTCGCACCAACAAACTGCAATATTAATTGTTAGTTAACTTGGATATTACGAAATACGAATAATATGTCCAAATTATTTTATGCATTAGATTCGCAAATGTTGTTTCTTATTACATTATGCAAAAAATGGGGTAATCACACACACACTTAGGTTACTTTTAATAATGAATTCATCGACATTAGCAAACCAACGAAATTATCAAATTTATTGTTCACACCAATAAACTGCAATATTAAAGGTCAGTTAATTTGGATATTACAAAATGCAAATCACATGTACAATATTTAATTGATCTTTCTATTAAACAGACCAACTTAATAATAATTTTTTTTATATTTCTAAAGTCTCACCATAAAAAATGAAATCTTAAACATCAAACATGATTTATAACAAAATAATCAAAATTTAAATATTAATTTATTTCCCCATGATAACTCCTACAAAGTGTATAGGCTCTAATAAAAGTATGGGTCATCTCATGGAGAAGAAGTAACGCATAAATATTTGTGTAGCACACATTTTGGTCATTTTGCATACTAAAGTAATTGGTGTCTACTTATGGTACAAGGAATGATGTCTAATTGGTGTCAACTTAAAGGCGATGCCATAACCAATCATTTCACCATTCATTTATAAAAGATATATAAAGTCAAAATTCATACGTAATTAGAAAGAATAAAAGTGAGGGGTTTTGTGTAATAGATCAAGTTTAAGTTGAGAAGTTAAATTGGTCATCATGTACTTTGTTGGATTTAATAAAATTGAGTTAAGTTATAAATAATATTGTTATATAACATAAATAAATATTTGAAAAACGTTATTGTCACAACGTGATGGCCGGTGAAATAGTCATCGCTTTATGACTTTGGGGGGGCGCGTAAGGGAAAATGTAGAGAAAATGGGAGTCACCACCATAGAAGGATAATTGGAATCCTTAAAAAAGAAAGGAAAATTGGCCCTCGGAACTAGAGAAAGGGTTCGGGAGTCTAATTACGAGTAGGGAAGGTGTTAGGCACCCTACAACGTCCATCCCTAAGGACGGTTACCCTAAATTGTTTGTGCTTAATGATTTTAATTTACTTAAATTACCCCTTTTTATTAATAAAATAATAATGGACAAAAAATGAAAAAAATAAATAACTAAACCTGCCTTACCAAGTAAGTGCCTACGTACCCCGAAAGGGATCAAGATCAACGTAGTTCGAAAATGGTTTTATTAAGTTGATTAAGCGAAAAAAAATATTAGGACATTTAGGGAAAATTAGATTTTCACTTAAAGCCTGGACAGCGAATTAAGATATTGGAGAGAACGTATCTCCACTAAATGCCCAATGAAAATTAAGACTTTGGGAAAATGAGATTCCACTGAAAGCCCATGAACTACCAAACTTCAGAGAAGATAAACTTCTACTGAAAGTTCATTAAACATTTGAATCTATGGAATTTATAAAAGTAACAGGCCGATAAAGAGATTTGAAAGAAATGGGGGCCAAAATGTGACTTTTAGGAAATTTGGGGGCCAAAATATAATTCTTAAAAATATGGGGTCAAATTATAATTTTTGAAAAGTATTGGGGTTAATCTTGAATTATGAAAAGTATTATTTCAAAAACTCAAAATTTAAAATTGACTTTCAAACTTTCACAAAATATTTAATTGGGCCTACAAGCCCCCAATTTCAATGAACCCCTTTTGACAAACCCCTTTTTAATCTCAATGGATCTTTGAAATCCATACTTAAATTCTAGACTTTGGGTTTAAGATTAATTCTATGAGCTTTGGACCCATTTAAGAGCGAATTAGGCCCTTTGGACATTCTTTCTAAATAAACTAATTGGACCCTTTTTATTTAATCACTTTCTATTGATAAAACAAATTAAAGGAGATCATTAGAGTCCCTTTTGAGAGAAATATTATAGGAGCCTTTGAAACCCATGTCACTTTTTCTGCAAAATTCATGTAAAACCTAATTTGGATTTTGGAATCTGCTTATTTCCAAATTGATTTTCTAATTAAAGAGAATCCTATTGTATTCAGGTTGAAAACTCTTTCAATTTTATTTTCAATGAAAACCCCCTAAAAGTGCACATTAAATGTTTACAAAATCAAATTGA
>JASKGM010017524.1:0-44643 GCA_034509205.1 Ceratonia siliqua
GGTTTGAGCAAAACAAATTTTACAAAACCAAAATTTGAGTGTACCGTGATCAAACTCTAATTTCACAAATTGACAGGTAAGAAATAAAACCACAACCATCAACAATACATAGAGATTACAATCAAAGGATTTGGATAGAGAACTCACTCCCCAAACGATTCTGCCTGAAACCTAATCCTTTCCCGCGAAGGAATTTTGCCAAGGGTTGCTCTCCTTTCCTCTGAGACTTTCGGAAAAAAACCAAGATCCTTCAATTTTAAATCCTTCGTCTTCTCTTTTTCTCCCCCGGTCTCTGCTCTTGGTGGAAATTGCTCTTCCCCCCTCTCTCTGTTTTCAGAAGCTCTCTTTGCTCCGCTCTCCCTTCACTTCCCTGAGAACTCTGATATTCACCCTTCCAAAAACTCCTCCTTAATTGCTCTCCCCCTTTAATCGTGAAAATCCCCCTCTCCTTTATAGCTGGGCGATGTCTCCTTCTCCCCGTGATGGCGTGAAACAGAGGAGTGATTCCAGTGATGAGACTGCGTGTGAGGATTTTACGCATCTGCGGGAAGGGGGGATGATAGGAATTCAAGAGCTGATTTTTGGGATTTTACGGGAGGAATCCGGGTTGAACCCGGTTGGAGTTGGATCGGGTTGGACCAAGAGTATGGGCCAGGGGTTTTGGGTTGACAGATAGGGCTTTTTGTTCGTTGACCACTTTTTGTTGTTGCTGCTCTGTTTTTTATTTCTTCTTTATTTCTTTCCCTTTTTTCTTTAATTAATTAATTAAATTTTTTAATAATTTTTTTCACTCTTCTTATCTATATTATTTTATTTTATTTTTATTTTCCTAATTTTTATTATTAATATTTTTTAATCTTTATTTTATTTTTATTTTATTTATTTTATTACTTTTTCAAATTAATTTTTTTTCGCTGGACAAAATTCAGTGTTTACAATACCAAATCCACGTACCATCCTATATTTTTTATAAAACATATACCCATCATCTTCGATGGACCATTGTAGCTATAATATATCTTCAGTGGTCAATCTCTCAATTAGATCTAATTCATCAACAACCTCCTCTTCAACATAAAAAAACACACCCTCATCTTCAACATCACAAAAAGCACTTGCACTATGGGCCTCTCCTTCACCACTGCTGTTTAAAAAAATATTTGATAACAAACCAACTTTTATTTTGTAATTTTGGGTGAACACAGTAAAACAGTACAAAAACAAATAGCACTCCTCATCAAAGGAAGAAATTATACCAATGCCTGGACACTTCTACCTCCTGCAATTGATTCTCCATTACTACCTTCAAATAACAAATTCTACCACATAAAGAATTTAACACTATTCTTGAATTTTCTTTTGTTGAATAAAACAGGAATCTCTTAAATTTATGACATTCTATCTCATAACAGACAAAACGGTTCTCTTAACATCAACACCCAAAATATGAATTCAACCTTAACTATAAATTATAAATTTTAAGTTCCTCACCATCTAGATAAATTCCAATAAAATTCATAAGTCATATTTGAACATGTGTCACTATACAATTTTTCACTATCTAATTCATATGGGTCAAGTGATGATCTATTCTTTCATTTTCGTTGCATAAAACAAGCACCACCACATAAAAGCCTTGAACTGACGATCTCACAAATACACCAGCTCCCACCCTTGTAAACTCAAAGATTGCAAAAGATTGTGAGCAAATTGGACCAACCTCAGATTGCAGAACGAACTCAAACTAATATCTCTGTACCTTCACATGTATCTTTGCTGATATGGCTGTCATTAGGTCATCGAGACTTCCTCTGGGTTTCAATCAAATGGAAATACCTCATACGCACTGTTTTACAAATAATGGGGCCCTTATGCAATGCAACGTTTTGCAAATAAGGGCTTATCTGCAATGCACCATTTTGTAAATCAAAGCCCTTTTGCAATGCATTGTTTTGCAAATAAGGACCCAACTTAATCCACCATTTTGTATTATGGACCATTCTGCAGTTTTAAAAACATACATCACCTCTAATGCAGATACATTGCCTACAATTCATGCTGCATTGGTGCAGCGCAAAATAGGGCGCTATAGTACAATGTGCTCCTTATTTATATTGAAAACTTTAAACATAATAATGAAATAGTTAATGATCGGTATCTCCTTCAAGATCTCTCAAATTAGAAGAACTAAAAACAATAAAGGAGGGAGGAGTTAGGAAGGTTAATGAAAATCCTTCACCTCCTCCTAAAACTCCCAAAGAAGGGAAAATTTAAGTCAAAGCTTCCCTTCCTTTCCCTTTTCCTTAATTCTCCTCAACCTATACATATGTGATAGAACTCATGGCAATTAGATTTACACTACAATTTGCAAAGGAAAAATGTTGTAATAATTTTGAGGTAGAATTGGATTGCTTAGACGCAATCAGACTATGTACTTTTGCTACCCCTCATGGCATGGCATCCCCTTTAGACTCTAGTTATGGACATTGTTTACAAACCAAAGTAAACTGATTGGTTTAATTGAAAAATTGGTGAAGCAGACCAGTTACCATTCCAGTGACACTCCATAATTCGGTAGGTTCTTGAACTACTAAATTTTGGTCAAGAATTCGTGTGAACCAGTAAAAACCATGCGGTTTTGTGCGTAAATCGGAGACCAGTTTAGATATTGAACCGGACCAACGCAATTTGTTAAGAGCTAAGCCGCGCTTCTAAATTTCTGTTGTGTTAATTTGACACAAAAGGACTGGCAATAGGATTCAAACAAGGGAAGTGAAGTTGGTAAGATAACATCTTACCACTATGCTATGCTTCTTGATTGACAGCGTGCAAATTGTTTTTCTTAGAAAGAAAAGATACATTTATTAGAGAAATAAAGAGTCAAACTTACACTTAAACCAACAGGATAATGATAGCACAAGGGGAGGTGGGACAGGGATGGTCAGAACATATTTCCGTAAGACTCTTCAGATTACCTTGGTACACAAATCGCTTAATACTCCTAAAATCACTTAGAGACTATTTGGATAGGCTAATACTTTTTAATAGATATTTTAAATAGAAATGCTAAATTTAAAAAAAAATAGATATTTGAGGTTTAGATACAGTTATATAAAAGTGATTTTACGAACAAAAAAAATATATGTATTGCGTTTAAATGTAAAATATAAAAGTATTTTTGTGCGGATAAAATGATTGAAATAGACATAAGGAAACACTTTTTTATGTAATATGTTTTGATAAAAAAATGCTTATTACAAAATTTGAAAAAAATTTAATTAAAATTAATTTTAAATATGCAATATATTTTTTTTAGTTAATATTTATTAAAAATCCTATAATTAAAAATTTATAATTTGTTTCAATTTAAGTTTAAAATTATCATGTAATAGAGTGTACAATATTTTAGGAAATAAAATGTTTATTGTGTTTGGATAAAAAAACTATTAGTACAAAAAATTTTATTGTGTTTGGACAAAAATAAATTTTCATAAAAAGAGTAAGGGTAGATTTGTCCAAAAATTTCTCTCCCTTATGTTGAGAGTTTACTTCTTGTTGATTTTATGGCTTTGAACATGGATAAACCTGTCTTCTATGGATTTGGATCCCATTCATTTCCACAGGGAAAAGAATAAAATATTTTCTCATAATTTGGATCGTTCAAATCTTTAGACAACCCAAGATTATCCACGTCAACCTGACATTACTTTTAAAAAAAAATTCCTCCAAACATTTCCTCTCCACTTCTCTCTTCCACTCTTATTTCTCCCTTCGTAGTGCGTGGTGGCGATAAAGTGGAAAACCTCATTCTCCTGGCAAAACGCGTGTTGTAAAACAGAAAAAACACCGGCGCCAGAACCACAAAGGTAGGTGGCATCGAGGGATATTGCTCCCTCGAAAACAAAACAGAGGCTCCGATCATCCACGAAGAGGGATTTTCTAGCAACAAAAAAACCTTTTCCAACCAGAGTATTGCAGTGCTTAATGGCTTTCATGGACTATCTTCTTAGGTTTTCTGCTGCCCCAATCATTGTTTGGCTTATGTATACTAAAGATTCCTTGCACAAATTATGTTATGATGTAAGGGCGCCTCCGAATTTCAATATCATTAAAAAATGTGGCAAGCAAAAACTGGAATTGGCTCATAATTCTAGTACAGGTGTTGAGCCCAATTATCATAAATTTCCTTGCTTGAAGTCACTTACACTTATCTACGTAGCATCTTAGCATTGGATTTGAGCCTTCTAATTACTGAGTGTCCAAAACTTGAAACCTTGAACATCGTTAATCTGGAAATTGCCATGTTAGATTCAAAGGTTTCCATGGAGCTTAGTAGCACTTCTTTGAAGGATATCTATGTTGAATCGTTTGGTTTGGAAAAATTCATATTAGAGGCAGATTTGCCAAATTTAGTGTCAAACCCAGATTTTTCAAAAATTCATATTGGAAAAACCCATGAAGAGTGTCAAATTTTTGCCAAATTTACCGAGTTCATTCTTCACCAATGATCCAGATGTGGCTTGAAAACCCAGGAAAGGAGAGATGAAATTTTAGGGGAGAGAAACAAAAATAATAAAAAAATTGAATTTTTTTTTTCACGTGCTTGATCTTGGCCGTCCAAATTTGATGAAAGGAAAAGATCTCATTCTTTTCCCTATGGAAAAGAATGGTAGTCAAATCCGCCTTCTACTGGGTTTAGAGGAATGATATCTATATCCATGATTTTCACCTTTGATATGATTGTCTAGTACTACTTTGTTGTGATGATCTACTATTACTCTTGATCTTGATTACAGACATCGGAAGCAGTCTCTATATTTCTAATAAATCTACTTAGAAAAACCTTTGTAGGTAATGTTGAGTTTCAAAGTTTCCATATGAAAAATCTCAATCTTGGAGGAACATTCGTGTTTCATAGGGTTGTCTAAGAAAAATGATGATGATTATTATTTCTATAACTATGGTTTGGTTGAAGAAGTATTTAATATCTTGTAGCTACGGAATAAACTCCACTTTTATTGTTAACCCATATTGGAAAATCTTTCTAGGGAAAAATAGGAAGGGGGACTTTGATAATTTCTTTAGTACTAATCAGATCATAAATTGTTTTAATTAAATTGTAATTCCATTTATTATTATTACCGGTTATAGGATCTTTTATTTTTGTTATTCCATTAGGGGGATTGTATGCTGGTTTCCACCAGAGGGGGTTGGAAGTAGGGATATTCCTCTCTAAACCTAAGCTACATTTTAGATGATCCGTAATAACTTTATTAATTTTCGCTATTCCTCGCCAAATGCATGTAGAGTTTGGTTTCTTTTAAAACTCCTTGTTGTAGCTTAGAACCATATTTAGGAATTAAAATTTTAGCATATAAGGAATTTGGTTTCCTTTTAGAACTCCTTGTTTTAGCTTAGAACCATTTTAGGAATTAAAATTTTAGCATATAAGGAATTTGAATTTTCAATTAGTCTTCAAATGGTTTATTGCAAGTAGGGCTTGGTTTATGGTTTATTAATTCTCTAAGTCTAAGATTTAAACCACCTAGTTTTTTTGTTGACACATGTTTTTCTAAGTTATATCTTGGTTATTTGATTTTTTATTTCTACAACATCAGATGAAATTAGCACTTTAGAATCAATTACATTGGGCCAATGGAGGTGATTTATTGGTAAGGATCGAGACACTTCGTTTGAAATGCCTAAGTTTGATTCTCAGTGCCAAAGGTCCCTTTGGTAAGCGATCTATAAGTACAACTATAAATCCTCGGTGAGACTTGTGACATGCCCAAACCTTAGAATTAGATAGATTTCCTCCACTTAAACTTTTGAGTTAAAAAAAGAAAGAATCAATTACCTTGCCAATTTTGTTCCAAAAATTGAAAATAGAAAGAAGGTAGATAGGGATAAATTGTAAAACATGTTTGGCAAGGATGAGCCTCCCTGAATGAGAAAGTACCAAAAGTCTTCCAGCCATGTAGTTCAGAGTCAATTTTCTGTATCATATCCTGAAATATTTGGTTCTTTCATTTAATTCTTGGTATCTATACAAACCCCCGAGTACAAGAAAAGGAAAATTTTCACTTTAATGCTACTGGCTAATAATTTCTTAGATAAATGTGGGACGTTAAGACTAAATAATACCTCTGATTTTGTATATTTCATATTTTGATATGCCATTTTACTATAGTTGTGTAATAGTCTTCATATTATGACATTGGTATGTATTTTAGCTTTGTGAAGAAAATAATTGTATCATTTGCATACATTAGGTGAGTTACTAGTGGAGATTTTTTACTAATATTTATTTTGTGAATCTTTTTATTAGTTTCAGCTTGAAAGAACATTAAGACAATGGACAAAAGTATATGGAACTAGAGGATTCCTTGTCTTAATTACAAGTACTAATATATACTAAGTCCGAAATTTTTGCAGTATAAATACTGAAGCGGGATGAATAAAGTTGCAGAGTGTTTATTTGGACTTTTGATTTTAAATTTCAAGCTCAAGCTTTAACTAGCTTACATCTTGGGAATATTATGCAATTTAAAATCAAAATAAGAATATTCTCAAATTGCCTATGGCAACTAGTTGAATAGATTGCTATTAGAGTGTTTTCTACCATTAAATTAGTCTTAGGAAAATGGACATGGGAGATACAAATTTTTTTTAAAATGTAATATTTAATTTTAAAAATAATATATATAAATCAAACAACACAAATAAAATTTTAAATATGTTTTTATTGAATTAAAATATTAAACATTTACATTATATTTTCTCATTAAAAAAAGAATATATACTCTACCTATATGAATTATTAATATCCCATCTAAAAGTAAATACAATTATAAGGGATATTACTAAATCATTCTAATAATTTTCATTCATAAAAAAAAAAAAGATATTATCAAGTCATTCTAATACTTCACAACAAAAAACAGTCAAGGGATGTCACATATTCATTAATTCTAATCTATCCCTTAACATATCTACTCCATTAAAGCAAAAAGATTAAATTCTAGTTACTCTGCTAGTCAGTGTAATCTTTTTTATTGGTTTCAATAGCCTCTTCATCATAACTTTTACCTCCATCATTGGTAAAAATCATGGCCTTCATTTTTTGTTCCTCAAATGAGAAGTTAGCAATCTAGAGCATCTCATAATCATCAAGTGATCTCCATTGATCACCTGCAACATCTCACATCTTCCTGCTTCTTTATTTATATTGAGAGTTTTTTCTAAAAATGAGCTGAATATTATTTATATTGTGGATTTCTTCTACCGAGAGTGAATCTAGTTTTTTTTCAAAAAAATGACTAGTTGTTATGCTACTCATGGAGTACTACTACTTCAAGAGTAATATAAAAATCACCTTTCGAGAAGGTGCTTGCTATGCTACTCAAGAGTATGACTACTATTGGAGTGGCATTTAAAGTAGCAATAAACATACTCCCATTAACTAAAACAAGCAATGAACTCAACATGCATAGTTAAAGCACTAAAATAATGAATATGCTCTCATTGACCTTGAGGTATATTCATTGATCAACCTTATTTTCAATGAAACCTAGAAAAGTCTTTACCTCATCAAACTCCAGGTAAAATATATTCACTTATCAAATTATCAATATTTTTCCTTAGAGATATATCCCAATCTTTTGTGCCATAACATAGATGATTTCTCTTTAATCCTTGACCTCTTGAATCCAAAATTTTCATTAGTAAAAACATATGGATTATCATGCATTAAGAACATCCTCAATAAAAATCTACTACAATGGAAGAACCAATCAATTTGGAATTAAACATCAAATCAACTTTATTACCACTAGAGATAAACTTGTATCCAATTTTCATCAAACAAGTTTATGAAATCAAATTCCTCCTAAAATTAGGTACATAAAATCCATTCTCCAAAAAAAGAATAATTCATAAGAAGTCTTTAAAAAAGTATAACAACTTCTACACATTCTACTAGAACTTTAGCATCATTCCCAATAGATCTATAATCAGCCAGTTTTAAGAAGACAAAAAATCTTCTAATTAGTGGCAGCTCACAATAGAAAATTTATAACGTTCTCCCACTTGGGCTATGCTAATTGCATAATATAATTTATAAAACATTTCAAACATTTAACTGCTTGACCAAAATTGGTTATACCACTCAAAAGACGCAGAAATAGGAAAGCCCGAACATTCAGCACAATTTTTAATTCTTAAAATGGTACAAATGTTTAAGACTTTAAACAAAATTAATGGAAAACATATTTCAAACTTTAAATGAAATTAAACGAAATCTGTATTTCAATGCTTAAAGAAAAGAACCAATTCATTCCTAGTCAACGTTAATTAATATTGTAGTTGGTATTTTAAATCTACCAAATATATACAAGTAATTATATATGTTAGTAAATTCAAGCTTAAAACTAGGAACCAATTCAGCAACGTAAAAGCTTAAAAAAGGAACTAATACAAAATTATGTCCAGATAAACATTTATATTACTGACCAAAATTTATGTCTTTCTTCCATATTTTAAAAGTTCAGTCATTTAATTCCTCAACAATAATAGTATTATTGTTCAAATCAAAAGAGATTGTTCTCACATAAAATACAATATGTCGCAAATTACAAATGCTTTCAAAATTGTAAGCCATAAACTGAAGTCCCAAAACACATTATTACATCTCCCTTTTAGGCAGAGTATGTACAATATGCAAGGTATTCCTAAATGCATGAAACCAACCAAAAATAAATTAATTTTGAGAACCATCCCCTTTGGGCATATAGATTTTCAAAATTAACTTGCTTCCTAATCTGAATATGCTTCCATGTCATCCCTAAATTAAAACACACAATAATCCTTTTTGGGTAGATGATTGTATGCAATAACCAGGAATTATCCCAAAATAAATCCTACAAAATTAATATGAATAAAACAACTTTAGTAAGAATATATTCATACAAACTTATAGAGCTCAAATTCAGGACCTTAAATGCCCAACCAACTAGCACAAAAATTAGCATGCTCATAAAAACACCAATAGTGAAGTACTATGTACCAAGTACCTCTACTAGTCAATGTAAACTAACATAGTTACAAAAACAAAATCACAATCTCAAGTTTGAAATTAAAAAAGAAAAACATATTTGAAGTAGCAAAAAACAAATTATACCACAATGACCATCACAAAATAGGAACAACATATTAAAATTTGGGGAAAAACAAAGTAGCAAGTGAGGCTCACGTGCCCTACATTGTACCACTCGCGTGTAGAGAAGAACCTCTATAGAGGAAGGGTCATGTTTTTTTGTTCTTTTCTTTTCTTTTTCTTTTTTAAATTGTGCTTTGTAGCAAATCAAACCCAAACCCCTGTGAAAATCATAATTTTAAATAACAATATTGGCTTCAATTAGTTGAGGATTGGGTTTGACCATGGGAGCTCGAAACTTAGCTCCATATACATCGATTCAAGGTGTTTCACAATGTGGTTTCGATAGAAAATCCAACCTTTGACCAAAACAAAACAAACCCCTATAAAAAAAAGAATTTAAAACAACAAATCCGAGTCCAATTTGTTGAAAATTTGCAACTAAAAAAAATAGTTGTTGTTCACAGCAAAAGAAATTGTTCAAAAACAATATGAATGCAATTATCATTAAATTGTATGGGCAATATAATCAATAACGTTCAACCATATAGTTCACAATAAGGAGTCCAAGCACATCATTACATACCCCCCCTTTGGGCAAGGTGTACAACATATAGTAAGTCCTCTTGATTAATGAAGCTAAATGAGAAAAAACCCTATAAATGCTTAAAAAATTCATCTCCTTTGGGCAAATGAATTTTCAAGACTACTAGATTCTCATAACCATAAGTTTCATCATACTTATGAATTAAAACACACACTATCCCCCTTTGGGTTGGTAAATGTATGCAATAACCAAAAACTATCCTTAATTATTCTGAAAAAATCAAGAACCAATATAAACAACCACTTTGGTTATAAAATTCACAAAAATCAAGGAAATTCTCCATGATAGGGATATCCCATACCATAATCAAAATATTTTAGCATACAATTAAAAATAGGTATATACAAATAATCAACCCACCATGAGATGCAATTTCACTAGGCACCTTAGCTAACAAAATTTATTGCATTCAAAACAGTTCACAATTCAAAGGTCACAATTAACACTATTTAATTTTACAAATTAAATATCATATAATTTATCCATGCTTAAAAGCTCATCAAAACGAAAAAAATATTTATATAATTTATTTATACACAAAATTTAGAAGAAATAATAATAAATATCTAGAGTGCTCCAAAAATAAATTTTGCTATAGCATTAAAACACACATATCAAAAATGGGAAAAAATGGGCCTAAGGGTGTGACCCACACGCCTGCAGGCATGCGTGGGCTTTGCTGGCCAGTGGCAGCACTGTTAATCTTCCACTACATAGTGGAAATCATGAGAGCTCATTCTGAGCTCAAAATGCAGCAAAATAAGGGTAAAAAGACAAGGACAAAAAGGCAGGAAAGAATCAATAACCAAAAACCCATGAAATTACAAGCAAATCGAGAGGTATATTATGCAAAAAAGTTTGGAACTTTACCTCTCAAAACCGCAAAAATTCATTCAATTTTCAGTTATTACACTTGATTAAATCAAAAATTAATTGAGGAGTTTTGTTCATTAGGGTCACAAAAACAACATACATGAAAAACGAAAACAATGATCATTAGAATTGAATCAAAATTCTAATTTCACCCATCAACTATGAAACATGAAAATTATCACAACACAAGTCTCGAATACAGGAAATATATATATCAATTAATTCGATTTGATCTTTATTACAAAATCCTTAATGTATCAAATCTCAATTTATTGAATGCTCTCAAATTAATTGTAAGAAATTTCAAATTAAATAGGACTAGATGCTGAAAAATTAAGAGCATGTAAAAACACGAAATTCGGTCCTAAAATCATACATTATGGCTCTGATACCATATGTTGAAAATAATGAATAATGTATGATAGTTAGAACACCATAAAATATATAAGAGACATACATGAACTTTTCATTGTGATCAGATTCAGAAACAAGAATCTGCGGTCTAGGATCTTCCTCTCAAATCTCCTTTAGGAATAGGCGACTTTCAATGGAACAGCCAAAATAATGTTTTCACACCCATAGGTATTAACACATATGTATTTATATTAGGAGTGGAAAGGGGGCCTAATCATCACAGTAACAACCTAATAGGTCATCCCATTATAGGCTTCTTATAGGTTTTGGCCTACACTATAACCATCAAACCACATAGCCCAAAATAGGTGTGCATTGTTCATAATTAACTTGATCACATATTATTTAGGGTTTATCATGCTTGTTTATATATAATAATATATTAGATCATTAATTAACTCTTTTTATAAAATCAAATAAACAATAATTAATGAAAACCCACAAAATAATTCTCATAGGTGTCACTTGTGAAGATGAAGTTGTACAAGTTTTTTGAGCAATATTCTAATGTCAATAAGCTAAGTTCTTTTCAATCTCAATCTTCTGAGTTCTATAACACTTACACCCAGGACAAGAGGAGGAGAAATAGGAAGCAAAGGTAAAAGAATCCTTGATTTACGTATTCTAACAATTTCTTTTTCCATATATTATTTTATTTGTATTTTTTTTATAATAACAACCTTAATTGTTTCAAGTAATGTAAGAAATTAAGGCATATGAGAGCCAAACTATTACAAATGCTGAAAAATCTGCTTGAATTTGGATATTATGAAGATTTAGACGTATTGTAATATTGGAATAGTCGTAGGTATCGGTTTCCAACTCTTGCACTAATGGCATGTGATGTTTTTGCTGTTCTCGTAACTAATGTTGTATCAGAATTAGCATTTTCTATTGGTGTTCATGTGCTTAATAAGTATAGAAGCTGTACACTTCCTTAAAAAGTGCATGCTCTTATTTGCACTCGTAATTAGTTGTATGGTTATGTTAATAGTAATTTTATTTACAAATTTTTAAATTGTTCTTTATTTGGTTGATACCTTGGTTTATTATGATTTTAATTTTTAACTATTTTTATCTTTGTGTATTGCATATGTAGATAATGAAAATTATACAACTATTAAAACAACTTTATCAAAAGAGGGACGAAATGTCCCTTTAGAGATTATTGATAAAGATAAAGATGAATGAGAAGGAGAAAATGAATGATTTAAATGATGTGATGAAAGATAAACTTTAAAGAACTTAGTATCATTTAGTTACTTTAAAGAACTTAGTATTATTTAATGTTTGACTAAATGCGCTTCGCCACTGTTGATTTTTAAAATCTTCCTTTGAATATTCTTTTAATTTTGCTTAGTGTTGAATTGGATTGTGTGCTAAGTATTTGTATACATGGAACATCTATATAATTCCACTTTCTTAACTGTTTGCAGGACTTCATGGTATTGGTGGCATAAAGCATATTAGGTAATCAATGAGGTCCGGGGATGATTGAAAATGAGAGCACTGTACATGTTAATCTCTATTAAATACTTGTACATGTTAGTTTTAATTTCCCCCATTATAACAAAAATGAATTGTGATTTCGCTTCTCATTCTGTTTTTTGTTTGGTTAAATGTATACAGCCCAATAGAGGAAGCGCTGATACGGCAGTACATAACCATGTTCGTGCTTCCTAGACCCCAATTAATTTTTTTCTTGTGAACAAACTTGCTTTAGTCTGTTCCGTTGCAGACTTGAAATGGACAAGATTTTATATGTGAGATTTTATTTTACCCTTTTATAAATGACCTTGGTACTATGACTATTATCTTTTATGCTTTCCTTTTCTGTTTTAGCCAACCCTTTATGTTGTTAGAATATTAAATACACATATATATATTTCAGTCAAAAGGAAGATGTATGTTCCTATATAATAGTTGTAGATAAATAAACTAACATTATATACTTACTTTTTTTCAATTTTTTTTTTTGTGTGAGCTGCCTAATCTACAATCCCCAATGGGACAAGTTAGATTAGGGTGCTTCTAATCTATAACAATATATATAAAGGTAACTAAAATTATAGATAAAATAACATAAAAAATGTGAATGACTTCAAGAACGAAAAAAAAGTCATTAAAATGAAATCTTTTAATAGTTTTATAAAAAAAAGAATTTGAATAGAGAAATTACTCCATCTGTTTCAAATTATTTGTCACTTTATGAGTTTTATTTTATTTCAAATTATCTGTCGTTTTACATTACCAATGAGGTATTAATTGTTATTTTTTTAACATTACCCTTATTTATTGTTATCTTCAATTGAGTAGTAACAAGAGTTTAAATTGACTTTAATAATGATAATTTAGTCAAGTACAACTATTTTTTGTTAGAATTGAGGTTATTTAATAACTTTATTAATTCTTGTGTCATTATCTTAAGGGGGCGTTTGGTACAGGGAAAGTTTTTTTCTCCTAAGAAACATGATTCCTGGGAGTCATGGTTCCTAGGAATCTTGTTCCCAGAAATGTAAAAATTGTGTTTGGTTGGTCTCGTAAATTTCTGGGAATGATAGACATTTTCGCGTTTGGTTTAGAAGTTATTTTCTTGGGAATTTAGGTAATTTTTACAAATTACCCCTATATATAAATTGTAAGAAATTTATATTTTAAAGAAAAATAGGGGTTGATGGTTGGGGTTGGTGATTTGGAGTTTGGAGCTGGTGACTTAGAGGTTTGGAGCTTAGAGTTTAGAGTTTAGAGTTTGGAGTTTGGAATTTGGGGTTTATGGCTTGGGGTTGAGGATTTGGAGTTTGGGGTTTGGATCTTAAGATTTGGGGTTTAGAGATTTAGGGTTTGGGGTTTGAGGGTTTGGGGTTTCAGGATTTTTGGTTTGGGGTTTGGAGTACTTGTGGTATGATGGTTTGTGAGGGAGGATAAAATGATCATTTATATCCCTCAAAATTTTCTCATGAAACGAGAATCTAAGAATACCACCCTTTTACATGAAAAATTTTTTGTGGAAAACTTGCTTAAAAAGTGCTTCAGGAATCCTGATTTCCTAGAAAAAAATTATTAATCCTTGTACCAAACTGAGAAATTAAGATTCCCGACTAGTGATTCTCAGGAAAGTTGGAAGAATCCTGGTACTAAACGCTCCTTAAACGATAGATAATTTGAAACGAAATGAATTAATTATGTTAACCCCAAAGGTTCCACAATGAAATTATTTTGTTTTAGTAATAACAGTCCATAAATTCCAAGATTCTTAGAGCTTTCCTAAGTTATATAAATTGCATCAATGAGCAGTTGACTTTGTTACAGGACTATGATGACAAAAATTAAAGAGGAAGCTGGAAAGTAAATTTAAAGCAGTGAAGGAAGCATCAGACTTCCTGACTCCTGAGGGCAGAGATGCTCGGTCCACACTATAAGAAACGAAATTAAGAAAGTTGAGGTTCTACATGCCCAAATCTTGAAGCAAAGCTGTCAAGACCAATCAAGCAACTACAATTACTTAAAGGCATAAAGTAAACGTGTTGCACATCAGAATCAAAATTAGAAGAGAAAGATTAAAGAGAATTTCATAACAACGAGGGAACCAAAATGGAAAATCAAGGTCCGGGATAAAAATTGAGATTTCAAAGGCAAAATTCTGAAGAAATGGTACAAATCAGTCTTAAACTGATCAAAGAAGAAACTTGAAAAGTATCATCCAATTTAAAGAAAAATAATTTGTAGTTAACTAATACTTAGTTTTTAGTCAACTAAAAAGGTCACCAGAATTGCAAATGATCATTCATGAAGAGAGAATCACTCAAAATTCATTTAAGATGACCTTCAATGGCTAGAAGTCAATGAATACATATAAAAGCAAGGAGAGTCAAAGAGGATTTACCTTTGTGAAAGAAAAGTGAGCTACAACTTGCAATACTCCATTCTATAATTGGTTTCCATACACTATAGCTGTTATCTGTTTTGAGAAACCTATTGTGAGCCTTAACTTGCATTTCATACTACTAAGAGAGTTCTTTTCATACTCTACTAAAAGAGACATTTTCATTCTTACTACATGGTGCGAAATCCTAGCTTTCTAGTGAGAAGTATAGGTAGAAGTGTGTTGTTGGTGAGCATGTGCAAAAACCATTAGTGTAAATGTTGTTGATAAGTGTAGAAAATCCTATCATTCTTGATGCAAACACCGGATTTTGTCCAGGCTAAAAAAAAAAGTAAAAGTAAAAAGGGTCCCAAAAAAAAAAACGGAACCCAACCCAATGGAACACCTCTGGCCCATATCCAACCGGAGCCCACTAGTTCAGGACCTTAACCCATACCCATTTCCGCAAATTGGGTTCAACTCGGTTCACATAGTCCCCAAATCCCTTCGCTTCTGAAACCCTAGTACCTCACACAGTGCTACATTTCTCACCCTGCGTCCTCTGTTCTTTCCCCCACGCCTGTCCTTTTTGCTTTTGCTTTAGGAGATGTCCCTTTCCCCCTTTCTACCATGATCGCAGCTGGACCCCTTTTTCCTTTATCTCCCATGCGCTGCGCCGCACCACTGGAGGCTCTATCGTGCACCTGCACCTTGGCCTCGCCATTTTTGGCAACCTCTGCCATAGCCGCACCACGCGCTGTGCCACCGACTCGCCGTTGCAACACCCATGCGCGATAACTATCCTTACAAGGGTGATTCGTAGCAGTTGGTCAATTCTGTTTGTGGATTTGTGGCAGAAAGCTACAAGATTTGGGGCTCTTCCTGAGGGTATAAGAATAGAGAGGAGAGATTGAATCGAGGGGAACAGAAGGCTGGAAAGGAGTTTTTCTTTACTGGAAACTAGAGGAAAAGGGGAATTGAAGAGAACTAAAGAGAAAATCAGACGGATATTGAGCGAGCTATCTGCTAAGTGGTGTCAACTAACTTGGTGAGTTTGCTTCAGAATTGCTGATTGTCAGGGTCTTAGTTCATGGCTGTCATTGTTTAAAACTAATAAAAATTCTCCCTTAATTTGCTATTATTCCTCATGATTCCTAGCTATGTAATTCTTTAGGTTAATCCTTAAGGTTAATCTGGGACATTAGTTGAGACTTCTTACTTTGATAAGTCAGCATAATTTGAGGCGTTATTAGAAGACTCCCCCTCAGTTTTCTGTTAGTTATTTTAGCATTGAATCTCGTGGTAAATTGTCCATTGGATATGAATCATTTTTTTTCTTTTCTGTTTTGGCTGAAACGTATTATTCTGTTTAGTTGGTGGACATTAATCAAGACATATCCCCTTGACTCTTGTTTGAGTTATTGTGTGTGTCTTTATTGTTGGTTGCAATCAAAATACGTTTCAAGTTCTGTAGTTGCAATTATGGTGCATTCCTTTCCTGTCCCTGTTTATTTAGTCAGAATGGGGTCTTTTAATAGTTAGTTCAAGAGGGTTGCTGGGTTTTTATGGTTCAAGGGGGTAAACTTCAATCACTTGCTGATTTGAAATCACTGTCATTCTGTTCATAAGTTTATGAAGTCGATTTACATTAGTTTTGGTTGCTTCATGTGTTGAATCAAACTTAATTTCTAGTTTTTGTTTTCAAAACACTATTCGGTTTCTGAATTAATCGTTGCTGATCCTGTTTTGATCAAACTTCGCTTCATCTATTATAATGTCAGTACATCGGTTAAGCCTAGTTCATTTAGGATTTCAATATGTCAATGCCTTATATTTAAACTTGTTGATACAAAGATCTTTTATGAGAATCATCTAGATATGGGGGGCTATCAGGACTAATGCAATTCAATAATTATTGTGTGATTAAGAATTTGATGCTTAAGCATATCCTCTTTTAGTAGGATTTGGGTACTTGGCTCAGAATCCACTGGATTTGTAAATAAAAATGAGAATCCCAAACATAAAGGCAAAATGTCAATTTTCTAGTTG
Organism: Ceratonia siliqua; assembly: GCA_034509205.1. Taxonomy (NCBI): domain Eukaryota; kingdom Viridiplantae; phylum Streptophyta; class Magnoliopsida; order Fabales; family Fabaceae; genus Ceratonia; species Ceratonia siliqua. Next base: position 16,960 of record JASKGM010017524.1, read on the forward strand.
ATAGGAATTGACATTAGGACGTTAATTATGGGTTTAAGGTGACTGTAATGTGTGGTATATGCTTATCCTATGAAGGATTTTGACACTATCTTGTCACTAGCTTAATATATGGTTTGCATGTGAACTTAGAGAGTATGATTACTCCTTCAATATTTATGGTGTTAAGATTATGTCCTAAAAATGTGCTTTAATTAGTGATTATAAAATCTGCATTTTAAAAGTCAGCAAGGCTCCCAACCTTTGGGCACATTTACCCTCCCAAATAGGAAGGAATATTGAAGATTAATGACTTATTTCCCTCTCTTGACCCTTGTTGTTTGTTTGGATTGTCTTTCGTTCACAATAATTTGGAGATGTGGATGATATAGTGAAGTAGTATATTTCTCCTTAAAAAAAATTCCCTCCGTAGAATCACTGTTGCACATTGTCGTTGTCCTTTATCCTCATTTTAGTTTTTGGGTTTTGTTTTGGTTTAACAAAAAGGGTGTTCAATGCGCCATGGCCTTTTTGTAAATCACTAGGGAGAAGAGAATGTTTTTTTTTATGGGTTCAAGACCCAATTGATTCTAAGGTGGCTTCAAAGGCCCATTTAAATATTTTCAAAAGGGGTTCAAAACCCATTATTTCTTTCATGGCTTAAGGGCTTAAATAAAAGGTTGCAAAATATAATCCGCCTTCTAATTCAATATTTTCAAAATTCGCATTTCAACACCCAATCTTTTAATAATTTCATTCTAGACCCTATACTCTCAATAATATCATTTTGACTTCCAATCTTTTGGTAATTGCATTTTGACCCTCACACTTTCAAGTATTACATCTTAGCCCCTAAATTTTTTAAAAAATCACATTTTTACCCTCATTTCTTCTAAATCTCTTTATCGCCATATTACTTTCATAAATTCTATAGACTTAACATTTAATGAACTTTCAGTAGAAGTTTATCTTCTCCGAAGTTCTGTTCTTCATAGACTCTCAGTGAAATTTTATTTTCCCAAAGTCTTGGTTTTCACGGGCATTTAGTGGAGGCATGTTCTCTCCAATGTCCGAATCCGCTGTATAGGATTTAAGTGGAAATTTAATTTTTTCTAAATGTCCTAATCTTCGTGACATCCAATGGAGTTACATACTCCCCTATGTCTCAAATCTCACCGGCTTTCAGTGGAAGTTAATCTTTCCCGAAGTCCCAATTATTCTCTTTCTAGACTTTCAGTGAAATTTTTGGTTTCCCAAAGTCTTAATTTTGTTGGGCATTCAGTGGAGACATATCCTTCCCAATGTCCATTCCTGATTCTTTTCTTGGGCTTTAAGTGAGATTTTATATTCCCCTAATGTCCTAACATTACCCAGTCTGAGATCATACATCGCACTTAATCAAATATCCAAATTATTCTAAACTACGTTAACCTTGATACCTTTCGGGGTACGTAGGAACTTACTTGGTAAGGTAGGTCTAGTTATTTATTTAATTTTTTTTGTCCATTATTATTTTATTAATAAAAATGAGTAATTTAAATATAGTAAAATTATTAAACATAAACAGTTTAGGGTAACCGTCCTTAGGGACGGACGTTGTGGGGTGCTTAACATCTTCTCCAAAAAGTCATAAAATTATGGTTATTTCATCGGCCGTCACGTTGTGACACTTGATAATATATATAACTCAATCGTTACTAATGATCGAGAAAAATTATCTATATCAATTGCTTTGAAATAGTAAAAAATACAGTCACAAGGATTATATGTAGGCTACATCTTTGAAACTGAACCAAAATAAATATCATGCCTCTACTTCTTTCTTACCTTTCCTCGTTTAAATTATGCTCAATATATCTGAATTGCTCGTTGCTCTACATTTCCAGTTAACTAAGAATAGATTTGTGGTTAATTAATTATCTAGACACTTTGATATTGATATTTTGGAGCACACTCACTATCATTGATTTACATACTGCATTACTATTATTTCCTCATCTTGTATCCATATATATATTTAACATCAATTTGTAGATTCCTAATCTTGCAATTATTTAAATCTTACTTTTGAGAAAGAACTTGTAAATTTTTTTTTTCAAATTATGTGTGGGCGGGTGTATAAACTTAGGTATGAAAAAAAAAGGTTTCAAGGAATTTAAATATATATCGTATTGTGGTACACTACAAATTAGGTGTCAGTCATTTTGCTTTCGGTCATCATCACATCACTTTTAAACGTGTCCCAATTTGAATTTGTTGGTAAGAGTTACCCATAAATAGTAACAGACTAACGGTAACATTGAAATCCCCAATTAAAAATTGGAAAGCTACGTATATTATAAATTTCCGTAATTAAATGTAATGTGAATATGAAAAATTTGTAAATTTGTAAAAATCTTTTGAATGACAAGAGAAAATATAAAATCATAATGAAATATTAAGTGTTTGCCACAACACATAAAATTGAATTGTACAAGTTTATATAATTTGTTTCTCTGTTTGGCGTGTAACATTTATTAAGAAGACAAGCTCATTAAATTTTTGTGTACGACGGTTGAAAAAGAGGAAGGCACCATGTTTGATATGCGTGAAGATGACGTGAAGTGTTAGCTATAGATATTGCCCTAAATAGTTGTCAGGGGCCGTGACTAGTGGATATCTCATACCCAAGGTTCAAGTAAGCCTACCTAACTCATACACAAAACGCCGAGCATCATAGCTCAGTTGACACATCCCTCAGTGTTAAAGGGTTCTTTTTCTCATAGGTCTTGGGTTCAAGCCCGGTCTCCCCCACTTATCTTTGATTAAAAAGAAAAAAAAACTCATACATAAAACTCACAATTAGACCAAATATACATAAAAAAAAAATCTTCAAATTAATTATATACATACATTGATGTTAATTTATACAACATGACTTTTAACATTTCTTCCTCAACCCACAATCCCAATTTATTGTAGCTCTTGGAATTAGTCCAACGCCCTCTAAATGCTTCTAAACCTGCAAAATGATAAGTCCCTAGCCATAGGGGTAAGCTTTCAATAGTAAATAAAACAAATCTAACTTAATATATAATCAGTGAAAACCATGCTAGTATGCAGTAAAACTTATTGACGAAATGTAAAGTAAGGCTTGGCTCATTACCGCAACATCATACTTTTCATATAGGTTTCCAATCCTAAATTGCCTCATCCATTTTGAACGTATACTTAGATATGTTAACCTGCTTGTCCAAGATAACAAGAACATACAAGCCTGCGATCCCGCGATCTCAACATAAATAGGTATGACAATGTTATGAGATGGAAATGTGCGGGATGTAGAAATCCTCCATACAAAATTATAATCCACTTTTGCATGTATATTGAATATCAAATGTACTATCAACATTAAACTTAAGATTTTATACTAAACTTTTTACTAACATCATGTACTAGTTTTCAAATCAAAATTGGATGTTTCCATAAGCCACCCTTATGTAAAAGCATGCATTTGACATCTCTTTAGAGTCTAAGACAAAATCACTTTTTCTAGAAATTTCGTATCCAGTTTGATGATCTTTTGGTAAAGTTCAAGTGAACAAGTCAAATTCTGAGTTATTAATAAAGATAGCCATTTAAAACATATCAAGTTTCCTTTCTCCCATCCAAATAAAACATTCATCCATTAAATCCAAAACATGGTAATTCCTAAGTCATCCTACGTCAAGTAATATAAACACACCTACGTATTCAAAACCCTATTAAAATTTCAAAACTGAAGTTAAGATATATCCTAGGAGAAGATGATAGTGTCCACTCACTTGCTACTCATATCGGACTACAATTATTAACATCCGTTGCTACATTTTTTGGTTTACTGTTTACACTCTAGCTTATGCGACAGGGTCCTCCGACACTCAATTAGTTCCTGACACAATCATGTATTCAACAAAATAGTTTCAAAGATTTACACTCTAAGTGTTCATGATCTTAAAAGAAGTTAGAGTAAGTTTTATTCACCTTAATCGAGCTCCGGGTACCATTATGCCAATCCAATTGATCTAACACAAACGAATTGATTTTCAAGTGATCCAAAATTTTCAAACTACTCCTTAGGATGTCAAAAGGCCGCTTACAAATTCACATAAGGATTAGAGCACTCAAAGTGAAGATATCCTAGCTTGAATCATGGAAAAATCCAAAATCAAGCCTCAAAACAGGAGGAAATTCATACAAGGCGTTACCTTGACTTCCCATAGCTTGCTAAGACGAATGAGTCGCTAGAAACTCATTTCCAACCCATAGTCAGCTATAAAGAGGATATAGAGATCCCTCATGAGAAATTCCATCAATAAATATCTACATTTCTAAGGAAGTTTTCTAAAAATTGCAAGAAATCATTTTACCTTGAGTCCAATTAAGTATTTGGCTCAAAAGATTCCCTTTGGACCTCCCTTAAGCTCCCCACCGAAGCTCTAAACAAGGGTGGATCTAGACAATTCTCATTGGAGGGCTAATGATAAAAAAAACTAGACAATTGTTATTGAAATGACAAAATTATAATTATTGTATAATAAAATATTACACATATACTACATTACATTTAAAAAAAATTTTAAACTTAGCCCCCCACACATCAACAAGGGATCGACCGTGGTTCTAAACCTTCATCATTTCAGCCAAAATCACTTATTTATAAACTTCAGTTGTGATGTCCAGTCGATCAGCTTGAAGCGTCTAGTCAACTAGACCCTACAATATAATTGATCAGGAGCTGCCACTTTGGCAGCTTCATAGGTTCCTTCCTAACTTGTTTGTACCTTTAGTTCCACAAAATTCCTAAAATGTTGCTCTTAATGCTCGTCGAAACGCGTTATATATGTTTCAAGCTCAAGTTACCCTCGATATGATCTACAATAATTAAAAATTGGAAAGCTACGTTGATTATAAATTTCCATAATCAAGCGTAATGTGACTGAAAATTTTGTAAAGACGTATAAATATTTTGAATGCTAAAAGAAAGCCTAAAATTATAATAAAATAAGTGTTTAGTACAACATATATAAAAATAAATAGTATGTTTATGTAATGTGTTTCTCTCTTACCAAGTGTTTGGTGTAACCCACTGGATTGTATAGGTTATCCGATCCACCCGTCCTTATACGTTGAACATAGTATATAATTCTATCTGGCCAATAGAGATGAAATTAGGCCAAATAGGAAGAGGTTGAGCCTTCTTAAAAAATAAATAAAATAAAACTCGTTTTTTTCTCCTCCTCTAAAGACTCAATCTCCATTCCTTGTCATTCGGTTTCTTCACTGAATCACTGGCCTAAGCTTGGAGGTCTGTGGGTTGTTGGATTTTAATGATAGACTTAATGTGGCCTTTATGACCACATGGAAAGATATAGTCGACATGAAAAGTCATTAAATGACAAGAGCCACGAAATGCCAATAGTCACTAATTATTAGAGGCAGATAATTGGCCAAAGTCATATATGAATAGTCTCCTTGTTAATGACATGAAATAATTGAATAGAAAAGTGAAAAGTCATGACTCTTTGATGGGTTGAATCATTCAAGAGGGCTATATAGAATAACACCTCTATAAATTAATTTTTATTATACCATTTTTTTATGATCTTGACTTAAGCTAATAGGTTAATTAATAATTTTGATAAATTTATAATAATATTTTTAAAAAAAAATGACCCCTTATAGTTATGTAGTCCTATTCATATCATAAATTAATAATTTGTTAAAATTACAAATATAATTAAGTATGAGTATATTTGATATTGTACCTTGACTAACTTTTAAGTAAAATTTTTCAAAAACTCATTGCTGTAATTCTTTTTGAGTGTATGTTGGATGCTGTTTACTATATGCACTCGCATAATTCTTTGCGCATGTTATCTATCATGGTTGATTTTTGAACATCTTTTAGAAGGAAGGCCATTGTAAATATGAAATATAAGATGACTATGCGTTTGTTTATATAAATATATTTTTTAATCTAATTTGTTGAATACATTTAATTAAATTAATGTAATTATTGTACAATGAATTTATGTTTTTGGTTAATTTAATGTATATTTAGTGGACTAAATTCATAATCAATTGATTAGATTGGTAAATACAATAAATTTTTTGTTGATTAAATGTATAATATGTTCATTGAATTGTAAATACACATGGATTAATTCATATTCAACTGATTAAATTGGTGAAATACAATGAATTTTTAGTTGATTAAATGTGTATGTTTATTAGATTTAACATATACTATTAATAAATTATTAAATTACTAATTAGTTAATAAATTTTATATGGTCTCAGGACTATTAATTTATAGAAGTTTGACTGTATAGGGCGGACCCATCATGTTGCAAACATTATAGCTTGAGTAAGGGGAGAGAGGGATAAGGTGCTATCTATTTATAGAAGTTTGACTGTATAGGGCGGACCCATCATGTTGCAAACATTATAGCTTGAGTAAGGGGAGAGAGGGCTAAGGTGCTATATTTGTTCTATATTCAGTTTCAAGCCTCAAGGTACTTATTAATTCTACACAACTTATAATATATTATTTAGAAGGTATTCTCATTTAATTCCGCTTAAATCATATCATTCTAAGTTTCTAACTGAATATGAATTTAATCATAGCCGAAGATTCAAAATAAAATTTTCTTACGTGGGCCCCTAGAAGATAGATTGACGATGACATTTTTTTTATATTATATAACTTTCTTACCTTTTCTTAAGAATATTTTAAACGTAGAGAGATAAATAAATTTTAAAATGTTCTAAAGAGTTGAGCATCTACAAAAGAAAAAAAATTTGTTTGAGATTATAAATAAATTATTTTTGCCAAAAGATATATGATATCATTTAGACATAAAAATTGTAAACAAATTATATAATACATTTATAGTTTATCATAATACAAACAAACAATTTTATTAGAACATATAAAGTAAATATAAAACATAATGCATGATCTAGTTAATATATGTAAAAATATATATTTTTGAATTTATGTTCAAAAAAATACATATAATTCATAATAAAAATTAAATAAATATGTTATAGTAAATCTACTTAAAATTTTTATATCACAATTAAAAATTATGAATAAGTAAGTTTATAATGAAGTAAAATGTAATCAATATATGATGTGAAAATCTTAAATGCTCGCAAAGGTGAATTACAAATAATATATAGCAATAAGTTTACTTCGAGGTCGATTTCATAGTGAATTACAGTTATCTAAATTCTGAATTATTTTTTTTAAAAACTAAATTTACCAAACACTAAAAAATAAAGAAACACAAAATAATATCCTAAACATTCTAAGCAAATTCATATGACTGCTCAAAATTAATTAAACTAAACTTTCTAAACTAGAAGAATGCAAAAATAACTAAATGAAACTGAATTAAATAATATGAAAATTAATAAGGTTTAACTAACTAACCAATTCTATATTGAAATATTAGATGGATTAAGAGTATTGATTTTTTTCGTTAGAGCTAGAGAATCCATATGATCAGAGATAGCTTTCACTTACAATAAACTAATTATTTTTTTTATCCAGATAATTATTTAGTTAATTGGATATAGTATAAAAAAAACACACAATCATATAAATTAAATCAAACCAATAAATTTAATTTAAGCTCTTGTTCAAGAGAGCACAATCAAATGCAGATGATGTGTCTAACACATAGTTCTCAAATCTTAATTTTAATTACAAAGAAGAGATGATCACTCAACAATATAATTAAACTAGACAAAGAACAATGAATAAGAAATAATCTAAACTTGTATTAAAAATAATCCACTAAAATATTCAATATATTATTGGTAGCTAAATTAAACACCCACAATATATTTAATCTCTTATAATTGAATTTAACCCAATAAACTTAATTACAAAAATCCTAAACATGTTGTGAAATGAAACAGAAATATAAAGGAAAATAAGATGAAATAACTCCCTAGACCATGATGTTGCAAGTGGGATGACATTTTCCAGTATTGTGGATCTTCAACGACAGCGAGATGGACGACGTAGTGTTCAACGGTGGCTGTGATAGTTGGCGATGATCACGCGACGATTGGCAATAGTGGTAAGATGAACTACAGTGTGGGCTATGCAAGGGAGAAGAGAAGAAGGAGGATAAAAGGAAAAAAGAAGATGAAGAAGAAGAAGAAGAAGAAGGAGAAGGTGATGGTCTGTGAGTGGTTAACAAATGAAGGAAATGGCAAGAGATTTTATAGGAAGAAAAAGGAAAGTCCTAATGAGAGAAGGAAACTGATGGAGGAAATTCTGTGGAAAATGAATGCAACAATCCTGGTGGAGGAGGGAAATTAATGGAGGATTTTGTTTTTTATTTTAGAAATAAGACACTTCAAACTTTTCTTTGACACTTCCTATAAATATTCAAAAATAACCTCAAAATAATATAATTGTAAAATAAAACATATAAAAAGGAACTAAAAATATCACAAAATACTAGGATAAATATTGGTTTATCAAATTCTCTTAAACCTAGATTTTGCTAGTTCTCGAGCAAAAGAAAAAGAAAAAGACCAATAAAATTAAAAAAAAAACTTGAATCAACAAGACTTCCATACCTTAATTCTCAATATAGCTAATAATTAAAATTTTTTATACATAATTATATTTAAAATCCCAACACAACAAAGCTCATTATTCAAATTAAACGCATATACACTCCATATTTCAAATACTCAAAATATATCCACATTGAATTTCCCCAAACCTGATATCAAAAATCTCAATTCGCTTTGGCTCTAATTCTCGTGATTCACTCATTAAAGCACACTTATCCTATGTTTTAAAACACTCATCAAGCATATGTGAATATGAGTTATGTAAACAAGAACTAGCAAATATAAATTCACATATGAATATGGATATAATCAATAAGCGGTTAGATGTTCACAAAATAGACCTCATTAAAGGAAGCAAACATTAGGATTAAAAAGATATGACACTACCTATATCATATTTTAATCAAACTCTCTAAGCAAGAAATACCAAGTATGTGCTTATGAATAAATGAGGAGTTGATCACTTAATGGAATTTCTAGAGCATCACTTGTACCACAATTCTTTTCTTTTCAATTTTTGTAATGGCAACTTTCACATCCTTTAACGAACTTGAAATCTCTTCTATCTATTTTTTTCTTTTCTTTATATATATATATATATATATATAGAGTACAAGAAGTCAATTGTAAAATTGAGTAGGAGGATAGGCGCATACTCAAATTTCCTACTCAAGTCATTTAACTAAAATAATGAAAATAAATAACATGAATTTTTAATTGATGTATAAAATCCTTACATTCCATACAATCTATAGAGATCATGTAACAATTAGGATCATGATGTCTTGAAGAGTGTTTAAAGAGCACAAGAAAACTAACTCTCACAATAAAACGCTTAAGGCCCAAAGAAATTACAAGGTGGTCTCCATTATTTAATTTTCAATAATCAAATTTAAGTTCATCTCAGTTTCAACATCAAGAGCACAATTTATGGAATGCATCAATTCTGATAACAAACTTTGAAAGTGCTAAAGAAAATAAACATAAAGTGCATAAAAGACTTAATTATTCTCCAAAAAGCAAATTATAGCATGAAAAAATAATTAAAATTTTTTTTCTTTATACCCCAAACCTAAATTAAGCATTGTCCTCAATGTGTGAAAAAGTAAGGTTTAGAAAAGTGTTTAAAAGGGAACAAATATAAAAGAAACTAAAAATATAAATAAAAAAAGGAAAAAAACACTACCAATTATGGGTCTCCCACCAAGTGCTTTCTTTAACATCTTAGCAAGATATTACCCTTTCTTGTCAATGAGGGTGCACCTTAATCTTTTTTATTTTAAGTGTTTGCTTCACCTTCTCATCAATGAAAGCAATTTCATGCTTATCATCTACCTTTTCCCGTAATTGAGTGTCATGGATAAATAAGTTCGAATAATCAATAAAAAAAATTCAACCGTAGTAGAAGTATAAAAACTATGTAGAGAATCAAACACTTGAAATTGGACAGTCTCTCTTAAAACTGTTATAGTTAGCTTCCCAATATGGATATCAATATTTATTTTAGTTGTTGTCATGAATGGCCTACCAAGAAGAATTGTATGCGCTTTATCCACAGATGGTGCTTCTTTTATTTTCAAAACCACAGAGCCCATGAAAACAATAAACGTGTCTAATTGCACCAAACCTAGTTGTAAGTATACTAAATATGACATGAGATTGATACTTGCTCTTAAGTCCAACTTGGCTTTAGCATTCTTCTTGTCCCTTATATTGATGCTGATGTTGAAACTTCTTGGATCTTCCAACTTAGGAGGCAAGTTTAGTTGGAGCGCTAAACTAGAAACTCCCTTAGATGGTTTGGAAAGGATTGGGGGTCTATAGGGATCGGCTGCCTTATAAACCAATGGAGAAGAAAACGCTCCTCTTTATTGTTCTCAGACTGCTTAAAAGATTGAGGGTCCTTAGTTTGAATTTCCATAGGAACTTCGTTCTCCCTTTACTCCTTATTTAAATTTCCTACATCAAGTGGTAAATCATCATAATGTTCATTGTCAAAACTATTATTGATAATTTTACCATTTCGAAATACTGTAATAGCCTTCACCTGCTCAGGTTGGCTTGGTAACTTTCCCTGCTAATGGCCTTGTAGATGTTCTGCAATTTGCCAAATTTATATTTCCACCCTCTTCATTGAAGCCTCTAAAGAGTCCAACTTTTACCGATGCCGTTCATGGTTTTCTCTGCTAACTTGAATAAAGGCATTCAAGTTTTCTTCCAAAGTTGATTTCCTAGGTTGATTGGGTAGTCTGACTTGGCTTTGATATTGACTCGACCCTTAGTTTTGAGCATATCCTAAGTTATTGTAGTCTAGTAGAAATTAGGATGATTCCACTCAGGATTATATGTGTTTGCAAAAAGATCAGTCATTTTCCTTGGTTGGTAGAACTCCATCAAATTGACTTGATCTCGTTCTCCATTTGCATAAGTATAATAAAACAAAGAACAAGTATTAGCACCATGCCCAAAATTACCACAAACTCCACATACTTCATGATTAGGCGTATTTTTGGTAGCGAGGAGTTTGATTTGTTTAGTTAATTCTACAATTTGCAGGGCCATCTTATTGTTGGAGCTTAATTCATTCACTCTATCTCTCAGTCCTCTTGCATTCTTTTAGTGGGAATTTGCACCCAACATCTCATATAGCTCATATGTTTCATCCATAATTTTTTCCCCCAGTAGCATTATCAACTGTGTATTGACATTGTAGAGTCAACCCATCATAAAAGAACTGATTTTGGAGCTACAACAAGAAGTGATGGTGGGGGTACTGAATTAGAAGCATTTTGAATCTGTCCCTAACTTCATGAAAGGGTTCTCATTCTATTTGAGTAAAAGTAGCAATCTTAGTCCTTAACTCAATGGTCTTTAGATGAGAGTAGAACTTTCCCATGAATTTAATGTACACCACTTCCCATGTAGTTAAAGAACCAAGTAAAAGGGTCATCAACCGAGTTTTAGCTCTATCTTTCAATGTATAGGGAAAACACATCATCCTAAGTTAATCCTCATTAAGTCCTTGCAAAGGTAAAGTATGCAATGTTGCATAAAAGCCCCTAATGAAATTCAAAGGGTTTTCATTAGGGAATTTCATTAGGAATGCCATAAAATGAGGGCAATGGAATAATGAATATTTTTAAGCTCATAATTTCTTGTCGTTTCCCTCAATCAGATCCAAGATGTAGCAATTCCAATTATTGGCTATGCATATTCTTTCATTATTGATGAGTGTGCGAAAATGCACTCTACTCACCATATTATTAAGTTAAATATGCTATAATTAAAGAGAAATCATAGAACTTAGTGGGTTTTCTTATACTTAAATTTGATTCTCCATTATCAACCTTTAGTGGGTTTTCTTATACTTAAATTTGATTCTCCATTATCAACCTTTAAGCATGTTTATAGTTCAATTTCAAGACCCCAAGTAAGGATTTTCAAGGCAAGTCAGAAGGTTCAATGTCGTAGCCATGGAAATCCAGTGCTGCGACACCCAAAAGTGAAAAAATCAGAAAATTTGGTATAAGTCAGAGAATCTAGCACTGCAACTCACTCCAAGCAGCACCGCAGTGCCCATTATAGAACACCTGGCACCATGGTATCATCCCACCAGATCCGTGGCACCCATATGTACTTCAGAGAAATTCTTCTAGGGCTGAGCGCTGCAGCATTGGGAACCCAATGCCGCAGCACCCGTACGCTATCTGTCATTAAAAAGAAGTAAGAACACTTTAGAAAACATATTTTTGGTTGGGGAAAAAGGGTTCTCTTGTTCTGAAGATTAAGAAGGACGAAGAGGAGGCTCATTCCAAGTTGAAAGGTTTGAAGATTTCTTTTCCTAATCCTTGAAGGTGAAGATGGTCATCCATGGAGTGTTGGTTTTGTCAACAAACATGATTGGCTAGTTTCTAAGTAAAGCTAGGGTAGAAATTGATTGGTGAAAACCTTTGGGTAATGTTTCAATTCATCTTTTGAGTGTTATTTTCATGAATATTATATTGAATCCTCTATTTAGTTGATTCTATTTACCTTGAGACATTGAATGGTATTCTTCTATGATCTTGAGTTATAGTTTTATGAATTTTAATGGTGACTTAATAGAGATGGTTTCTACTTATGAACATGATCTTTTACTGCATTATAGTTATTTTCTAACATAATGTCGTCAATTGATTTAGTTTTTAGAGATGAAATTCATGGTTTGAAAAGGGAGGATTTAACCCTAGATTTGATTATGAGATATTTAGAGCTTTTCATTATCATATGTTCTAATTAGGAATTTGGTACTATAATCCCTAATTGAGTAATGGATGAGTTGAAATATAAACCAAGGTGTTGAATCCAATCAATAGAAGCCCAAAGTTTTATCACTTCTTTACTATATTTCACTTCCACTTAATCACATAATTTATATAATTCTTGTTACTTACTTATTCCCTTATCGATTATTCATTGTTCCCACCTAGAAGTGATAGTCTTGTAGTGTTACTTCAATCTTTCTTTGGATCGACGCCTCATTCTATACTGTGATAACTGTGTAGTATTTTTGGGCATAATCAATTACCCATTATCTCTAAGTTGTTTCCTGTCAGGCTGCATACTCACTATGCCACCTAAGAAAATAATAAAAATAAAAACAAAGCACTCAAAATTTAAAAATAAAATAAAAAACAAAAAATGCTAAAAGTGTAAAAAAATGAATAGCAATAAACAAAGAAAAAAATAAAAATAAAATAAAGAACAAAACACTCAAAATTAATCAATTTAGCACCAAAGAAAATAATTAAAACTTTAAATGCCAATTCCCAGGCAACGGTGCCAAAAACTTGATGCGTAAATCTTAAATGTTCGTAAGTGCACAAATTATAAATAGTGTAGTGATAAGTTTACTTCGAGGTCATAAGGAATTGCAGTTGTCTAAATTCTTAATTATTTTCTTTAAACTCTAAATTTACCAAACACTAAAAATTGAAACAATACAAAATAAAATCCTAAACATTCTAACCAAGTTCTTACGATTGCTCAAAATCAATTAAACTAAACTTTATAAACTTGAAGAATTCAAAAATAACTAAATAAAGAATGCAAATATAACTAAATGAAACTGAATTAAGTACTATGGAAATTAATGAGGTTTAGCCAATCATGTATTGAAATATTACGTGGATTAAACTAAAATTCCTAAGTTGTGATTATTGGTTTTTTCTACTAGAGTTAGAGAACCCAGATAATCATAGATAATACTCATTTACAATCAACTAATTAATTTCTTAGATCCAGATAATTATTTAGTTAATTGAATTTAACATTGAAAAAAATACATGACCATCTAAATTAAATTCATTAAATTAAATTAAACTAATGAATCTAATTTAAACTCTTGTTCAAGAGAGCTCAATTAAATGCAGATGATGTGCCTAACACATAATTCTCATATCTTAATTTTAATTAAAAATAAGAGATGATCACTCAATAATTTATAATTAAACTAATAAAGAATAATGAACAAGAAATAATCTAAATTTACAGTAAAAACAATTAACTAAAATATTCAATACGTTATTGGTAGCTAAACTAAACACCCAAAATATATTTAACCTCTCATAATTAAATTTATCTTAATAAACTTAATTACAAAAATCCCAAACATATTGTAAAATGAAATAGAATTAGAAGGAAAAATAAGATAAAATATCTCCCTATACGACAACGCTGCAAGTGGGATGGCGATTTCTAGCATTGTAGATCTCTAACGACAGCAAGATGGACATCGTTGTGTTCGATAATGGTTATGATGGTTGGCAATGATCACACGATGGTGGTAAGATGAACTACGGCATTGACTATGCAAGGGAGAAGAGGAGGGATGAAGAAGGAGAAGGTGATGGTCTATGAGTGGTCGTCGAATGAAAGAGATGGTATGAGATTTTATAGGAAGAAAAAGGAAAGTCTTAATGAGGGAAGGAAATTGATGGAGGAATTTTGGTGAAAAAGAAAGGCAATAATCCTAGTGGAGGAAAGAAATTGATGGAGGAATATTTAAAAAAAAAAAAAACAGATATTTCAAACTCTTCTTTGCCACTTCCTGCATATGCACAAAAATAACCTCAAAATAATATAATTCTAAAATAAAACATATAAAAATGAAAAAAAAATCACAAAATACTGGGATAAATATTGGTTTATCAATATAAAATGACCTAAATGATATATGTTAAGGTATTTTTGCTCATAAATATTATAAAAATTAATTTAGGGTGAGTTTGACGTAAGTGTTACTTATAATGATATTTTTACTAAAATTAATAATGAAAGAACTAATATGAGTGGTTTTCAAAACATATCTAAATAGGAATTTTTTAGTTTAAAAATAATTGCAATATATGTTAAGGATTAAGTGTGATATATTTTTATTTAAAGGGACAATTTTGTCTATATAGTCACTTTTTATTCTCTACGATATTATACAGTTGAACACTAAATACATTATTCGATTATGTTGTATGTGTTACTATATGGTGCCACATTAAACATTGTATTGTATAAAAGACTTATACTACTAGGTGATAGAGTAATGTGATGTATGGTAACCGATGTAACAGAAAGAAGTTAAGTCAATAAGCAATTGTCTAAGTTAGTTAGTTTTATAACTGTTGTTTCAGTCTATTTATAGACTTTTTGATGTAATAGATTGTATGTGAATACAATACAGTTTCTTCCTCAACTCTTAATTCTTCATCTCTCTCAAATCTCTCTTTCCTCATCTATCTAGATAAAGCTCATTCACTCATGGTTAACATGGTGTTAGAGCAAGAAACTAACACTAATGGCGATCCTTGCACTGCGCAATCCTTGCTAATCGTGGTCACGCCAAATAGCCAAATTGTAAGCATCAAGCTTGATGAAAGCAATTTCTTGTTATGGAAACAACAAGCCTTAGCTACAATCAGAGGCTATGGCTTAGAAGATTACATCTTAGGGACTCAACCAATTCCTAACAAGATTCTTTGATCAGAGCAATGACAAGTTGTTGTAAATCTAGAATTCACTCAATTTCTTCTACAAGACTCACTCCTTATGTCATGGATACTTTCATCCATTAGTCCTAGTCTACTTTCGCAACTAGTTGGATGTGAATCTTCGAGTGATATCTGAAGTATGTTGTAATTACAGATGCATAAGAAGAATTCAATGTCAATGAATTAATATCTCACAAAGATGAAGTCTCTTTGTGATACACTGGCGTCGTGTGGTCATCCTGTTTTAGAGGTTGATCAAGTTCTAGCTGTGTTAGCTGGGTTGGGTCAAGAATACAAATTTGTTGTGGCAGTTATCTCCTTTCGAGATGAACTATATTCCTTGAAGGTAGTAATTGCCTTACTCATCTCTTCTGAATGTAGAATCAAAAGCTTAGAAATCAGTTCAAGTGTTTAGTTGATGTGCAAAACAAGAAGAACAACAATGGTAATAACAATGCCTCATAAGGCTTTGGTGGCTACAATACAAGAGGTAGAGGAAGAGGAAGATACAATAATTCAAATCGGCCACTAATTAGCCATGTGGTGCAAAGATGTTACTATCAATTTGATCAGAACTTTATTGGTTATTTGAATCAAAGTGGATCTTCAACTTAGAAGCCTCCATTTAATCAAAATAGTTTGATATCCTATAATTCCTCCAAGCCAGTCATAGCAATGGTAGCTACTACTGATGATTGTAGTTCCTCAAAGTGGTTTGTAGATTCATGAGGAACAAACCACATTACCAATGACTTCAGAAACCTATCTTTAGTAATGAATATTTTGGCAATAGCAAGTGCATGTTTGCAATGGCAACTCTAAACCAATTTCACATATTGGTCAATCTCAGTTTATATCATACTGCAATAGACTAGTTTTTAAACTCAGCAACTAGTTGCATATGCCTTTAATTACCAAGAATTTGATTTTTGTTTCTCAAATTTCTAAGGAGAATGGTGTAATATTTGTATTTCACCCATACTGCTATTTCGCTAAGGATCAGCATAACAAGGAGACCATGGTCAAAGGGACTCTCAATAAAGGCCTTTACCAGTTTGAGTTTAATAGGCTGCCAAGCAGTTCAGATTTGGCAGCTCCCACTAAGTTATCCTCTAACATGTACCTCAAGCATGTATTGCTGTCTCTGATAAAGCTGTTGGACTATCTACTCTTGGTCTATGGCATAGGAGGTGGGGGCATCCTTCTATTCTTATAGTCAAGCAAATACTTAGATCTTGTAATATTTTTGTTCCTACCAATAAAGAAGTTCACAATGTATATGCTGCATGTTAGATAGGAAAGAGCCATGCTCTTCCTTTCCCTAAATCTACTAGTAAGTACACTGCTTCCTTTCAATTAGTAGAAGTTGATGTCTGGGGACTAGCACATGAAACTTCAAGGGAAGGGTTTAGATATTACCTTTCTGTTATAGACATGTACTCGAAGTTTACTTGGTTGTACTGCATACATAATAAAATAGAAGTTTCTACAACATTTCTTCAATTTAAAACCATTGTTGAGTTGCAATTTAGTACTAAATTAAAAGTTATTCAAGTAGATTGTGGAACTGAATTTAAAAAGGTGGCACAAGCTCTTCAATCATGTGGTGTGATCATCAAAAAAACACGTCCATATACCTCACAACAGAATGACAATATAGAACGTAAACATAGGCAAATTGTTGATATGGGTCTGACTTTACTAGCCAATCCTCCTTACCACTTTCCTTTTGGCCTAACCATAACTGTCCATACAATAAATAGACTACTTAGTCTCGAAATCACCTTCATAACTTCTCTTTGGAGTCACACCTGACTATAGTGCTTTAAGGATTTTTGGTTGTCTATGATTTCCCAATTAAGACCATACAATGACCATAAACTGCAGTTTAGGACCACCCCATGCACCTTTTTAGGATACTCCGCTGCCCAAAAAAGTCTACAAATGCCTAACCTCATAAAGGAAAGTAATTATTACTAAACATGTCTCATTCAATGAAACCGTTTTTCCCTTTGACAATAAAATAGTGCCCTCAGTCACAATTTTGTCTTCTCAGCGAGCTTTATGTCCAGCCATACCTATAGTTTACTCATTACCCAACAATCCATTACCTTCTATCATAATACTTGCTATTGTGACTTCTCCTAATTAGTCTAGTAATTCATTACCAACTACTCAACATAATATTCCCTTACTTGATGATCAACCCCTTTCAACTCCTAATATCAACCTCATATCATAGAATCATCTAGTCACCATCACCATAATCAATCTACTTCTGTCACAGAACCTAAACTTCCTACTCTTCCTATGACTACTCAAGCAAAAAGTTGAGTGTTTAAACCAAAGCTATTTCTCTCTAAACTCAATCACGCAGAACTTATCTCCATTCAGTAAGCTCTAAGTCATGAGAAGTGAAAGCAGACTGCCTTTGATGAATATGATATACTGATGAGAAATAGCACCTGTGATTTAGTTCCTTTACCCAAGCATAAGAGGGTAGTTGGCTGCAGATGTATCTTTAACCTTAAGAAACACCTTAATGGAACCATAACAAGGTACAAAGCTTGGCTAGTAGTCAAAGGCAACCTACAAGCTGTTGGAGTATATTACTATGAAATATTAAGCCCTATCATTAAACCTACAACTATTCAGGTAGTATTATTTATGACAGTATCCAAGGGTTGGGAACTAAGGCGGATTAATGTGAACAATGCATTCCTCAACGGAGATATTTGTGAGGTATTCATGGAACAACTACCAGGTTTTGACAAACAAAATGGTAGCAATTAACAATTGGTTTGTAAGTTGAAAAAGGCACTTTATTTCCTCAAGTAGACCCTTAGGGCCTAGTTTGACAAACTTAGTCACTTTCTCAAAAGCTTAGGCTTTAATTATTTTTGGGCTGATCAATCACTCTTCATCAAGCATACCGACAGTGAGAGTTTGTTTCTTCTAGTATATGTGGATGATATAATCATCACATGGAATAACATTGCTAAAATTAGAGAGGTAATTGCACAATTAGATGCAACATTTTCACTTGACATGGGCCAACTCAGTTATTTTTTGGGTGTGGAAGTCATGAAAGTTAAAGATGGTATTCACCTTTCCCAAATGAAATATATCATTGACCTTCTCATAAAAGAAAAGATGTTTGATGCTAAACCCATGCCCACTCCTATGGCTATAAACACTAAACTGCCTTTCACTTATGGGGAGCCTATTCAAGGTGCATGTGAGTATAAAAGTGTTGTGGAAGCACAGCAATATATCACCTTAACTAGACCAAACATTGTATTTGGTGTGAACAAGGTCTGCCAGTATATGCAATGACCACTTGACACTCATTGGAGGGTTGTGAAGAGAATCTTAAAGGTACACTTGATACAGGCTTGATGATCAACAAAAATTCTAGCTTAGAATCTTAGGGTTCTCAGATTCAGATTAGGGTTCCTGCCTGGATGACCGTAGATCCACATCAAGCTTTTGTTTCTTCCTTGGAACTAATCATGTGTCCTGGTCATCAAGAAAACAACACACAGTAGCTCGCTTGAGTACTGAGGCAAAGTATTGCAGCATAGCTAATGCTGTCAATGAGCTCCTTCGGTTACAGTCTTTGATGACAAAACTTAGACTCAAGAGCAATCAACAACCAATGATATGGAGTGATAATCAAAGTGTTGTTGCACTAGCTGCTAATCCAATACTACATTCTGATGCAGCGTGACGGGATATAAGGAACGGACTCATCGTCAGGGGACCTAACTTACTACCCAAAAGCTAGCTCATGAGTGCAAGGTTTGCCCTCCCCTTATATCCCATTACACCTTACTAATCTTAATCGATGTGGGACTCCACGCTGCATTAGACTCCCCTTTTCGAACCCTGGCATCCTCACCAGGAGCCAGGTGGGCGGCCACCCTCGTTGAGCAGAGAGCCCTAACCAACTTCCCGCAGACGGCGCCAAATGATGCAACGTGACGGGATATAAGAAACGAACTCATCGTCAGGGGACCTAACTTACTACCCAAAAGCTAGCTCATGAGTGCAAGGTTTGCCCTCCCCTTATATCCCATTACACCTTACCAATCTTAACCGATGTGGAACTCTACGCTTCATCACATTCCAAGACCAAACATGTTGAATTAAATGTTCTTTTTGTTAGAGAACGAATGCTAGCCAAACAATTGGTGATTACATATGTTCTAGCATAAGAACAAGTGGTAGATATAGTTACCAAACCCTTAGCAGCCTCATTGTTTAGTGTCTTTAGAGATAAAAAAAAAAGTAAAAGGAGGGTTTGGTTTGAGGGAGAATGATAGAGTAATGTGATGTATGGTAACCAATGTAACAGATAAAAGTTAAGTCAATAAGCAATTGGCTAAGTTAGTTAGTTTTATAATTGTTGTTCAAGTCTATTTATAGACTTTCTGATGTAATAGAATATGTATCTGAATACAATATGGTTTGCTCCTTAACTCTTAGTTCTTCATCTCTCAAAAATCTCGAAATATGTTGGCGAGCCATTAAAATTTCGATTTAAAAGGAATGCAAGTGAAAATATATCTCCATCCAAACTTCAATATTTTTACCTAATTTTTTTCTAAAATATGACTGATTTAAATTTAAATTGAATTTTGTTGGACTCTAAAATCAATCTCCTTTTATAAAATATTTCCTTCATTATAACTAAAGGTTATAGGTAAGGTTAATATTTCTTTTTTAGCTTCTACACTTAGAATGACAACTTACAAATATTTTTATAGGAGTACTTTTGTACAAATATTCATAGAAAGAACAATTAGAAAGTAAATTTTTTTCATATCACTAATATATTAATATATTTCGTTAGTTGATTAATAGAAAGTTAGTGAATATATCTAATGTATAATGGTAAAGATATAGAGTTATTTTTCAAATTAACAGAGAAGAGATTATTAAGTGCCTAAACCTCGAGCAGTGTTAGTGAAAACACATGTTAAACCAAAAACATGTGTCCACAAGTAATATTTTTTAAATAAAATTGTGTTATCAAGTAGATTGACGACATAGGGTTGGACATAAAAAAAACCTACACATGGTGTTGGGTTGGCATAAAATGGTATAGTGTGGGATATAAAATTAAAAATGTGTTAAGGAGAGAACTTTTTATTTTGTGGTATATGAGGGTAAAAAAAAAAACTTCGTTAGAAAAGATCGATAAGTTTTTAGGAATAAATTAAAATTAAAAGTGATAAGTGAGCATTAAATAAAAATTATAAATATGTATAAAGCATACAAAACAAAAACAAAAATCTGAATTTAATTTTGAAAAACCCACAACTTCTTGACTTTCTTCCCAGGACAGCAGAACGCCCACCTCTTTCTTTTTTGAATATCTTTTGGCTTACCAACTCTTTTTTGTTTTTTTTCAAGTTGCCATCAGAAAAAAATCACACACAAGTGACAATTTAATTATAATTTCCAATTAACAAAACTATGATTTTTACAAATATTTGCGTCAATCGATTTTTTATATTATTTTTTAAAATTTTAAAAAAGATAAGTAATTTTTAAATTTAAATAAGTTTTCACTTTTTTAAAATCTATATATGAAAATATATTCATGTTACTATCTTATTTCTGAAAGTAGAAAATATTTATGGTATTTTTTTATTTTACTAAATAATTTTATCAAACTAAAACACACAAAAAAGTTCACAATCATATATATATATATATATAAAATTTCTATTTTCTCTAGAATTAATAATCCGTTTGTAAAGTTTTTCTACCTCCTGCATACATTCATATATTCGAATGATTACTCTTGGTATATTACCAAATATCTAGTATATATAGGATATTCAGGTACGTAATATAGAATTTTGAAAATATTAAGACTATTCGGACAAAGAATTTTAAATGCAAGAAATTTAAATTTCTTCCATTTAAAATTTTATAAAATTTTAAATAAAAAAAATCAACTGGACAATATTCAAAAAAATTCTAATATATCATATATATTCTCACGACAAATCTAAGAGCTATAATGAATATAGTAGCTTTATTATGAAAACTTTCATACTCAAAATTAAAATTTTTTGTAATAGCATTATAAATAATACTAAAATATTTTCCCGCCTATTTTTCACATACCACAATTTTTGAATTTTTAAACACATATTTCTCACACTCAAGAGGCTTCTCTATTTTTCATGCCTCACTTCCATTTCCTGCTTGACTCACAATATGTTGAATGAAAGAAAAATTACTTCTACAACAAATTCTTGGGTACATTTATTTTATAAATCAAATCAAATATGAATAAATATATAAATATATAAGAGGTTAAACTTAATGAAATTCATCTTTAGGGTAGGGTTATTAGTACTCTCAAATGTCTATTAACGCTCTTTTATAACTAATTATTTTCAGAATTTTCACATATAACTTTTTATTAACTTATTTTTTGTATTCATTAAATAATTAAATAAATTATATTTAAATATTCACATTCCTAATTAAAATCAATCACTAATACAATTCATTTTATTAATTTATTAAATAAAATTTTCATTTTCCTATTTTCCTTCTTTCTTGATATTTTTAAATTACCTATTAATTTTTTGACTAATTATTTTTATTAAATCATTTTAATTCCATTATAAGCATGATGACCATTAGTATATAATTTAATTATTAAAAATTTAATTTTGATATAGAAATAAGTATAGTTGCACTTATACTTTATGTTTAATTTTTGAAAAAATTATATAAATAATATTATTTAATCAATTATATAATTTATGTATTAAAAATAATAATTAATTTTAAAACTTTTGTTAGTTCAAGTGTGGTTATCCACCCAACAAGGGAGTTGAATTTGGTGCTATCAAGTTCAAAATCTTTTGCAAAATGTAATTTCTTTACAAATGATTAACCAGTGAATATGCTCTTTGATTGATCTGATAACTCGCTCAAAGAAATGTTTTGAGGAAAATACTTTGAATTTAAATGCACCATAAGTGCTTGGTGTGTTAAATTTTAAAACAAACACAAAGACTTAGCTTTAACTCCAATATAATAAGATTTATCCATGAATAGATAATCTTATTGGTTATGCTTAGACTATTTTACAGCATTTAAAGATATGCAGTTCAAAACTTAGTTTGTTTAGGACCAAGCTATTTGATCAAACTTTAAGTAAAAACAATAAATAAAGAGTTTAAGGAAAGAGAAGATGACACCGTAATGTATAGTGATTTGAATCTAAAAGAAACATATTTTACATTTATTTCCTAAGTACAAAGTAAAAAAATTTTTAATTCCAGGATAATCACAATACAATAGAGAGGCACACTGCCTTTACAAACTCAACCTAAGAAAACTCTAACCACTAAATTTTATTTAAACAAAAATCTAACAAAACTCTAACTACACTAAATTTTGCTCTAAAAAGAACTTAACAAAACTCTTACAATATACTCAAATGCTCACAAGAGCCCCTACACTTAGACTCCTCTAGAGTGTATATGTCAGTAATAGCTTGAAGTTTTGTCTGAATTTTATCCTGTATAAGCACACCATGTTTAAGCCGCTACTTTTTCTTTTTCTTTTTTTCTGTACATGGCTAACCTTGCATCTCCAAGAGTGGATGGCTTTATACTCAATTAATGCATGTTTCAGCCGTTGGAGTATAGATAACTGTTCAATCACTTCTTGTCAGTGTGCCCTTACCTTAATTAATGCATGTTTCAGCCTACCTTCAGCATATTTCAAGTTTCATCTTGTTGCAGACGTTTCTAGTTCATATTTTTCGGATATTTATTTGTTATTTAAACATTCCTCTTGCATTTGTGGGAAATGGATCCGTTAGCAAATAATATGGCTAGATCATATTAATAAGGTTGTGATTATTTATTTAATTTTAAATAATTATAATAAATTTATATTTTATTTACATATATATATATATATTTAATTTTATTATATATAAATAAAATAAATATATATCATGATCGTTCAAAAATAAAACTTATAATTATAATGTTAACATAAATGATTATATGCACTCTTAAAATAACTGAATTGTATTAATAAAATTATAGTTTTTTATTTATTTATAAATAATTAAAATAAATATTTATTTTATTTATTTATAAATAAAATACATGAACATCGCTAACATGACGGAACAAGACCTAATCTCTCATCCTTCATTTGTGTGTCTAATAAGCTTTTGTCTATATATATTCATGGTCTTTTGTCTTTTTCAGCCACCTAGGTCTACAATAAACTTCTCAGGCAAGACAAACTCTATACATAATGATGTTAGCATGGCAAGAGACATATAATAAAGCTCAAACACCAATACAAGAAGTAAAACACAAGTAATACAATATTGTGAAGCTCAGTATACCTACCAGAACCTTTCTTTTTAGTGTCGACTGTCACTTTTACTTCATACATTTAGCATTTTGGCAGTATTATTCTTTAGTTCAAGTCCTGCTTGCTCAAATACTATTTTGCCTGCATATCTTCTTGCAGCTTGTTTACTTCTCCTGGAGCATCGCATGGCTTTCTCACTTTACTGATTTACTTGGCCAGAAATCCAACCTGTGTTTGGCTTCTCTGTGTTGCAAGTCCGAGGCATATAACATTTTCCAAGAATATCTTTTCAATAACAAGTTATCTCAAGGCAAATACATGGAAAGTTTCTTTTGTATTAATTTCATTTGAATTCCTAGACCATCATTAGTACTGCATCGTGCACACTGTAGCACACATTCATATCTTTTGTTTCTTTTGTCAAGTAATGCAAATATAAGATATTTCTTTATCTTCCAAGGATTTTGTCCTTTTGTGCCAAATAAGATTTTGTCTTTTTTGCTTATAATTATCTTCATTAAACTGATTAATAATCACTTCATTAAACTGGTTTCTCTTGAATAAATTTAAATTGATTAATTTAATCTTAGCTCATCAAAAACATATTTTATATGTCATTTTCTCAACAACTTTCTTCCTTTTTTGAAATGTTTTATAATTTAATTTTAAAAATCTAATTAATTTATATTTTTTGGGGACTTTCCCGTTAACTTCACTATTTTAAGATAGAAGTTATAGTATGATTATGAGAGGGCTTTGCTAGGTAACATTTATATTAAGAAAAAAAAACATAACTTTAAAGTATTGTACTTAAAAACTAAGATATATAAATTTTACGTAAATTACTATAATATGTTTTTCTTAAAAAAATTAATTTCCTGAACTCGCATTATACATCTTTTTAAGATAAGATTTTAACTATGTGATTCATAAATTAATATCCATACATGAAAATATTTAGAGTATGAAGATACAAATCAAATATGAAATAAGTATGTCAAAATAAGAAATCATCTATTTTCTAGCTCTATTTGTAGTAAAAAATTTCATCAAAGATTAATGAAAAACTGAACTACTTAAAAAGTTATAGTTAGGTGATAAAGAAGAATAATAATAAAGAAGAAGGACAATAACATAGATGGATTAATCATTTATTACTAATAAAAATAGTAGTTTTAATTGTTTAAGTAATTAAATTTAATTAAATATAAAAAAATTAATAAGAGATATTTATAAAAATTTCAATAATAATTAGTTATAAGAAAGGACTAATAGACATTTAAGAATACAAATAATTTTATCCCCATCTTTTATATACTTATATATATTTATAATTAATTTAATTTCCGTATGTTTTATAAATTAATATACCTAACATTTTCTCCTATAAATTGAAGTTGTACCTAATAGTTTCTATAAATGAAAATTTCCATTTTTATAAATTGAAGTTGTACCTAATAGTTTCTATAAATGAAACTTTCCTTTTTTTCTCCTACTTTTCCCGCACTTTTTTCCCACACTTCTTTCTATATATATTATTCAACAATGAAATGTTCACATCACTATTTCTCTCACCTCTTTCATACTTTTTTTATATTTATTATTTTATTATTATTTATTTATTAAATCTATTATTTTATTATATTATATCTATAATAAAAAATAAAATAAAATAAAATATATAAAAAATATAATTTTTTTATATTATTTTATAAATAATAATAATCATACATTACTTTTTTATATTATTTATACTTTCTATCACATATATTATTTATTATTATATATTATTATATATTATTTTATAATATATTAATAATTAAAAATAAAATATAAAAAATATATATAAATATCATTATTTTATTTTATTTTTATTTATTAATATTTGATTAATTAAATTAATATTTGATCAATTAAATTAATTTTTATATTATATTTATAATAAAAAATAACCTGTAAAAAAATGTGGGAGAGAAGGGAGAAAATCATTTCTCTTTCTATAAAGTTGTGCATGTGAACTCTCTGACTTTGCCTGCACAAATTAATGGTCACACCCATTTCTGTGGGCCTTAAGGGTGGCTTCAATGTCTCCCTTCACTCTTCCTTTTCACGCTGGACCCCACAGATCTTTAAAGATATTAAACCACCATACCGAAGATCGGGCACTGGGGAATTAAATGGGGAACTCATTATATATATGGAGCGCTTGCTGGTTGAGATCGAAAGCGGTTGTTGAAGTTCATATCAGTCTTAAATAATAGTCGTAAGTAACAAAATGGCGAACATGGTGTGGGAAGATCTAACCGTGGATGCTCCAAACAAGAAGAAGTTGCTTAATGGCCTCACTGGTTGTGCTCAACCTTCTAGGATCATGGCGGTCATGGGTCCTTCTGGCTGCGGCAAAACCACCCTACTCAACGCTCTGGCCGGTCTCCCCCTCTCTCTTGAACACATTTTTTATATGCTATAGATAATATTTTTTTGGGTTAACTTATACATAATCTCTTTTAATTATAGGCCATCTATAATATTTATTTATTTTATTAAAACTGAATAATTTACTCTTTAAACTTGGTGTTTTTTATATAATTTAGACATTTTTTAATAATTCTTTAAAAAAAATTGTAATTTGTACGAAAAATCAACAACAATTACTTAAAATATATATAAAGTGCATGAAACTTATAACAATAAAGAACTTATGTAATTTGCAAGAAAAACTAATGAAATTTATACATTAATTACCGATAGAAGCTATAACTTACAAAAAAAATATATATTTAAGGAATTAATTAATGAGTTTTTTAGTATAACATTATAAATTACACAATCAATAATTGGAAGGAATTATGCGTAATTTAACTTTTTTTTATCCATTTGATTTTGAATAAAGTTTGAAGTTAATTTTAGAAATAATTTTAATATTAATAAATTAGAAATTATTGTTGTTTCCATACACATTAAATCTTTGAGTGCCATGAAGAATCCATCGTCCAGATTTAGCTTGTCACAGAATATTCCTAGTCATTTAGCTTTCTACTGCAATGATTTGATTTAGGTGTTCACTTTTTGAAGATTGCAGAAAATGCATATTTAGAAGAGAAATGGTAGATTTACAAAGCATTTTTACAAAATCTATTCACAAATGTGTTTTTCAAACTAATAGTCATGAATAGCATTTTATTTTATTTTTTATAATTTTTTAAGAAATAATTTAAAAGTATTTGAAAAAATTTGAAAAAAAAATAATAAAATATTTATCTTTTCTTACTTTATTTTTTGATTTATTTTTAATATTTGTGTTATAAATTTTTTAAAGATTTTTTAAATTATTTATTAAAATAAAAATTATAAGAAAAAAATGCTATTTCAAGAATATGACCCTTAGTAACATTTTATTTTTATTTTAATAAAATTTTAATTTTAAAAAAAAGTCAAACGAATTTTTTTTGTACTTTTTCTTAGTTTTTTTAGTTATATTTATTTACTTTTGAATAAGTGTGTTATGAACTTTTATGCTTTTTTTATTTTTAAAAATTCTTTTAAATTATTTCTTAGAATAGGAAGTATAAGAAAAAAAAATACTAATATGGTTGCTCTTGAAATAACATAGTAATCACATTTTATTTTTTCTCTAATAAATAAGAGATTAGAGAGCGAGAAAAATAATGAAATCAGAGATCATCATATA